>CM026179.1:9945406-10048743 GCA_014825925.1 Bombus breviceps
AAACAAAATGCAATCGTACAGCGAGAAAGATTTCCATCAATCCGGCATTCGTGTGATCGCCTTGAAAAGTGTTACATCGAGCAGTTATATTGAGCGTCTAAAAACGTATTTGTAACTAGAAGCCCTTTTAACTTAGTAACGAGTTATCCCGCTGACCGTGGATTCGTTTGAACCCAATAAATATTGTTAATAGTGTTCACCAAATTTATTGTTTGTAATCTCATTATTCGTTAATTTAATATTCGTAAATTTAGTATTAGTTAAATTTAGTATAAGTTAAAATCTAAATATAATAATAAGTTAAAATCTAATTTCTGCTTGTGAATGATGGATAAGTCAAACGAAGAATCACTACGCGCCACTAATTCCAATGATATTTCGACATCAGAAGTGGGATCGATGCAGCTTAAAGTGATGCAAGAAGGGATTACTGCTTTGCGCGAGCTAATACAGACGCTAGCGCAAAAGCCGAAAGAGCAAGAACCGAGTGAGAGACATAAAGAAATATCGCTACCGCTTTTCAACCCTGAAGTCGTCGGTGCCGACGTGGTTGCATGGTGCACCACTGCCAGTTTATTCCTGGAGGAAAAACCTATATCCGACGCTGAGTTATTCTCCATCATAAGTCGTGCGCTAGGAGGTAGTGCAGCGCACTGGTTTGCACAACTACCGATCCGGAAAGGCCTCACTTGGCCAAGGTTTAAGGAACTTTTCCTTGTGCGTTTTGGTGGCAAGGAGACGGCCACTACGGCACTGATGAAGATGTACAACGAACCACCACTGAAGGACGAACCCACGGGAGCCTTCGGTGTTCGTCTCTATTCTTTCCTTGAGTCGAGGTGGGCAAATTTAACGATGGAGGAAGTAATCTACGCCTGTGTCCTGCATCGACTGACTTCATACGACGAGCGGGTTGAACGATTAGCGCTTACGAATAATATCAGGACCCCGGATCAATTCTTAACTGAAATGGATGCCCTCTCGTACGCAACGAAGAGGCTAGCGTCTTTGCCGAAAAATTCGCTGACGGAACCTGAAACCAAGCGAAGGAAGCTATCTGAGCACAGGCCTAAGTGCTTCCACTGTGGGATCCCCGGACATAAATCGGTGAAGTGCCGCAAGAAAGCAAAATTGGAGCAGAAGAAATACACACGGAAACCTGGTGAAAACCGGCCGGCCACATCATCTAGGGTGATATGCTTCAGGTGCAACGAGGAAGGTCACATCGCGCCTAAGTGCCCGTCGCTGCCTAAGGGAAACAACAACCTCCGTAAAGGGCGTCGAGTTGACTCCTGCGTGGAGAAGTCTCCAACGGGTAGACTAAGTCATCTGGGTGAGTCGTTCCCATTTTACTTTGATTCTGGAGCCGAATGCTCATTAATTAAAGAATCCGTAGCCTCGAAGTTCTCCGGTAAAAGAACGACTGAGGTAGTAGTAATGCGAGGAATCGGGAATACTTGTGTTAAAAGTACGTCTCAGATTTTGTCCATTGTACGTATTAACGGTTTTATATTGGAGATAACTTTTCACGTCCTTGCCGACAGCCACCTAAAATATGACATCATGGTTGGTCGCGAAATTTTAAGCCAAGGTTTCGACGTGTACATTACGCAAAACAGCCTCGATATTTACAGGGCGAAGATAGTTAATGCCTGTAATAAGACCGCCCAACGTGAAATCAATCTAAATGAAGTAGACACCGAAGTATCGGGAAATGATAAAAGTCGATTAATTTCTGTTCTCGAAAATTTCAAAGATTCATTCATTACGGGTATCCCACATACTCGTGTAAATACGGGTCAGTTAGAAATTCAATTAATTGACCCCAACGTCACCGTACAGGGAAGTCCTTATAGACTTAGCGAGGAAGAGCGGAGAATAGTGTGAGAACGTGTGATGTAATTCACATGCATCTTGTGGCTATATTGTATTAAAGCTCGGCAAGAACGTGTGATGTAGTTCACATGCATCTTGGGGCTATATTGTGTTAGAGCTCGGCGAGAACGTGTGATGTAATTCACATGCATCTTCGGGCGACAGTATTGTAAAGCTCGGCGAGAACGTGGAACGAAACACTATGTGCGTGTACGATCTAGAAAAAAAAAGAAAAAAAAATGAGATTCACGTGGGTGCGAAATCGAGAATGGTTCACCATACCGTTACGATCTGACTGATAACCCGCAGGATGCAACTGGCATTTTGAGTACTAATTATAGCGTTATCAATTTTCATTCTCTTTTATTCCCTTTTGTTGTCAAGTCTCCGAACAAAATTTTGTTGTTGAACTGGACCCTTGGCCTATTCGGAAATTTAGTTAAACTGCAGATAATGTTAGTTGTATCGAGTCTAATGTTAGGAAAACCCGATATTTTAATTACACCCGAGGACGTGTGATAGTCAGAATGGCCGTATCGGAGATGAAAGAACACCGGAACCATTGGAATTTTGGGAAAATCCCGCAACATTGTAATCTAGTTTCTATCATAGCTGTAATTAAACAATTGTAGTCATCCAGTCCGATGGTAATTGTTCGAGATTTGTGATGATAGCGAGATTGAGCTCGAGGTGACAACTGGTCGCCGAACGTAGCCACGGTCACGGGATAGCCGTTTTGCCTAACGGAGGTGTGAAATGGTTGTATGGGTTTTCCTTAGAAGTGTGGTTGTGGCGGCATACGGCCTCAAGAATGGGTCTAGCCACGTATTATTTTGCCTCGGAGGTGTCAATATAATGGGACACACGTTGTATTAATAATCAAACTCCAGGCAGAGGTTGCCTAGCAACGGTGCTTGGAACTTTCTCGACGCTTCGATCGAACATAAGANAAACAAAATGCAATCGTACAGCGAGAAAGATTTCCATCAATCCGGCATTCGTGTGATCGCCTTGAAAAGTGTTACATCGAGCAGTTATATTGAGCGTCTAAAAACGTATTTGTAACTAGAAGCCCTTTTAACTTAGTAACGAGTTATCCCGCTGACCGTGGATTCGTTTGAACCCAATAAATATTGTTAATAGTGTTCATTTATTGTTTGTAATCTCATTATTCGTTAATTTAATATTCGTAAATTTAGTATTAGTTAAACTTAGTATAAGTCCTGTATATACGTTAAAATCTAATTTCTGCTTGTGAATGATGGATAAGTCAAACAAAGAATCACTACGCGCCACTAATTCCAATGATCTTTCGACATATATATATATATATGATATAGAATTTATATATGTTATAGAATTATAATATTATGTTATTAAATTATGATATATATATATCATAACCGAGGTGTTATAATTCTATAATCGAACGCAGATCGTATAAATCTCCATAAAATTCTGTTACATACAAGATTTAAAAAAAGAATTCAATTAGGATTTAGAATCAATTGTCAAAGTAAAGAAGAAAACAATACGAATTGTTGAATTACCAGATTATGTAATTAATTGAAGCCATACCCCGTTACCTACTAGATCGAATAACAAATAAAAAATATACTATTAGTTACTTTTCACAAAAATATCTACGTTCAGAAAATATATCATTAGACCTTCGATATTTTCTCCTTATCAATTATGTCACATTAAAGTTCTCTTCCCTTTAACCATCAAGCCATCGATATCAAGAAATAAAAAAAGAATGCACGTATTACGTTTTTCCTGTGATATAGTCTTCGACTGTGCCGATGTTATAAAATCAATTGTGCGTGATATCGATCGATTCCTCCCGATAGATTCCATAGCAGAACAATATGGTTGGAAAACCTTACAACCCTTAACAAACATGTAAGTATACAGGGTGCCCCAGTAATCATAGCAGAATTAGTGAGGTAGTGGTAATGACAAGAAGCAGATAATGAAATAGCAAGAACAGTAGTTTTAGTACACGTGTACAGAGCCGGTTTTCAAAATCAGTTTCGTCGAAATCGAAATATCATGCGCAAAAACATTATTTCACCGAATCATTCATCGTTACGTTGTACCACCAGTTGTTGCCGGACACGCTGTACATATATCTCCAACCATTTGCCACTATTGCCGACCAATGACGATTACAAAAAACGTAATTACAAGCGCCGTTCCTTTCGTGGAAAGGACGTATCACAGCCGCATCACAGCAACAGGCCACCGTCTTAGAAATCAATTTAACATTTTTCCAGCGGGCGATCTCTGTTGCCGGCCGACAGCCGCGCGCGGACGACTTGATAATCCGAGCGAGATAAGATCGACTGTCGGGGCCTCGCGGTGATTGCGTGGCGAGCGAATCGTTCGAACAGAAAGGTGAACGTTTCCCACGACCCTGCGAATCCTGCGCGCCGGATTCTGCGGCTGCACACACCATGAGTAATAAGACGCACACGCGAAACCATGTGCATCGCCTCTTTGGTTCGATTCAGCTAGAAACGATAGTCGGAAATATCGATGACTAAGCTAAGCTCCAGCGTCCAGTCGAGACCACGTAAATTCGCTTTCCGTGCATCAAAAACGCAGTCGCATTTTGCAATTAGCGTGGAATGCGAGAAGGAGAAAACGAGGGTGAAGCAAAGGGAGAAGGGACAACACGGGGAGAAACGATCGACGTTGTAAAATCGCGGAACGAGAACCGAAGATGCAGATGCGCAAGCATCGAGAGAAGATGCTCGGCTTCTTCGAAACTCCTACGCGCTGGACGATTCCCAATTTGGTCTTCGTATGCTCTCCCGCTATCCCGTTAATCGCGCTCGCTATCGAACCCACTCGCCCATTACCGAGCATGTGGATGTTGCAGTATGTTGGAAGTTAATTGCTGGCGCGATGTACAGGTTGCTTCGGACTCGCGTTGGTGAATACATAGTTGCTCGTTTGGAGAAGGATAGGTTTGAGAAGTGTTCTATTGCACTCTTCTTTGGTTCGGTAAATTTGATTAATTATACGGTTTTAATGCAATCGTGGAAAGTTTTAGAACGTGAAATTGTATAGAATGGAATAGACATGACGGATGAAGAACATAGCAAGTCACATTCCCCGACTTTTATAGAGGAACAATTTTGAAATTCATTATATTGTCAAAACAATACTACAGTAAAATTATCTCTCCCTTTGATTTTGCAATTAAATACGTGCTTGATATTAGGTTGTCCCAAAAGTTTCTTTCGTTTTGTAAGAAAATAGCAGATGCACAATTTTGTTCTATTTGTTTTAATAGAACAAAATGGATCATACATAATTCAATAAAATAATATGAAACAAAAGATGTTATAGATCTATTATTTCCTTATAAATAGATTAATATGAATTAAATTAAACTAGCACAGCAACTATATTAATATTGTCCGTTTCTTATAAGACGTCTTACGAAAAAATTTATCGTCTATTTCCAAAGGGCTCATATTTTCGAATCCATCAGACGATTCCCTTATGATACAGTCAGACAAATATTTTAATAGCTGTAACGTACATTCAAATATTATAAAAAGTGATGAAAACATACTTTTAACTCTAGACCTAAACAAAATGATAATTTTGATAACGTAGGATATCTTGATACTGTGCATTGAATTTTAAATCTTACGCTCCTACAAAATTCGAAGAATATATCTTATCACGTTTTCTCTTTTAATCTTCATTTATAAATCGTATCCACACTATCCTGACGTTCCTTTACAACCATGTATTGAAGGTTACAAGGCGATTAATGAAAAACGATCGTACATAAAGCAGTACCGCTGCGATCAGTCCCTGGCTATCGAACCTTCGCCGAATGGAAAGATTGGAAATATTACGTACATCATAACATGGTATGCAATTTATTAGGCGGTCTCGATTCATGTTAATTCGCACGATAAATATCAGGCCATTAATTTAGCGGGTGTCGTTCATTTTTCAATTACGGGTAGCTTTCGCGGCTTGACCGATCCGATCGGCGAGAACGAAACGCGGTTCGTTTTATGACGACGTCGACGCTCGTCCGCGTTCCTGCACACGCCCGGTGCGGCCCGCAAATTTCCGTGGATAGCGAGCCTGTCGTAATAATATACAATTAACCGAAATTAGGTACCGCGTTACAATAAGCTTGCCTTTTCATCTACAGCCGCCGCTACCGCGCCGCTAGAAAAGAATCAAAGTGGCCCCTCCCTCTGCTGTCTTCTCGGACCTATCGTTTTCGCCGAAACGCGAATTCGTTCGTAGACCCGAAAGAAACTCATAAATTATACGACTATACAAATGGTTTGTGAAAGTGTTCGAACACTTGCAGAAACCGTTTAGGAATATATTGTGTATGCTGTACGCAACACTTTATAATTTCATTAGCACAAGTAACGAGATATGATTACCGTAATTATGTTGATAAAATTTCAAACGAATCTGAAATTCTGTAGAATGTTATAGAATATCTACTGGAAACGAACGGTCGATTATTCATTATATTAATAAGCCTTAATATTTTCAATGAGATCATTTTTAACACTGACTGTATGTTAAAATAACTGTTTATACTGTATGCTAATTTTTTTACTAAATATATGTTTGCAATAAATATTTTGTAAGTTTTATATAAAAGTTATCTATGGTAAGTGTTTAAATAATCTTGAACAATTGTACATTTAACATGCGAAAGACGCGTTTCCACGATCGTATTGCTCGTAGTTGAACGACGAACTATTTAAAATTTATTCGAAGAGAAATGGAGGAAAAGAAAGCTGCGGCTTTGAACGCGAATTCATGGAAGGAAATAATAAATTGAGAGCGTGGGGTGGACGCAATTATCAAGGATGCCGGGCGGTCGTTACGTTCCCCACCCGTCGTAAGAAGTTTTCGTACTATGTAACAGGATTATTCGACGCGCGTTTCGTTTCGCGTGAAATCTCAGACGACGGAAGCACGGAATTAACTGAGTCTGCTCAGATATATAACTTCTCGATATGCAGACTTCCGTATAATTACTTTTGTGCATTAAGAATTTATTGAACCCTAGTTGGGAGACCATGAATCTGTTATGTTGCAACTTTTATGCCAGAAAATTATTACAGATGAATGACAAGTAACTATTATTTATTAAAAATTACTAGAATAATAATCATCGAGAAATATGATGCACGCCACTACAGTATTCTAGGATCTTTCCAAATTTTCCCATTTCTATTGTGGACTATCGTCCTCCCTGAACTTTACCGATGCTTCAAATTCCCTAACTCTTCTTTATTGTCCCCATTTCAATTACGTTTCTACGTTACATTACATTCAATTCGTTCATTCGAAAAATCAGGCGAACAAGCATCTTCGAAAGAAGGTTCGCCTTTTTCCCAGGATTTCGAGGCGATGAAACGAGCACCATCGAGACAACGGCTACGTCAGATAGAGGCACGCAAGCCGTCAGCAACGTTGAACGGCGTAATGAGATTCGCAAATGACGATACCGCTCGATGTGTTCGAAAGCGTGTCGATTTGGCGCTGTCGAATAAATTAACGAAAGATCAAGATGCAAATAGAGGTGGTTTTAAGCAGCAACACGCGAGCAACGAGGCAGCAATTTTCTGGGAGAGTTTCAGAATGTCTCAGACAGTGTCATCTTGTCGGATTACATTTCTCTTTCGCATTTCTCTTTAGCTGGTTCCACCCGCCTTGATTGCCCTCGTGAACGATAACTTCAGGGAAGATTGTAAAGGTATATGGAAGGCGAACGAAGTACAATGAATCGCGAAAGTATTTAAACGCTCGCCATGGACAATTTTTATGAATATATTGTGTTCTGATATTTTATTAATACTGCTATCACAATTATAATAGTGGATTTTTAAACCAATTTAAAAATGTATATATGTATGTAGACGTTACAAGTTATATACTGCAAACATACGCTTATATAATAAAAAATTAGTTTTTAGTATAAAAAGTGGTCTTATATATAGAATCAGTGCTATCATTATCGAAGTAATTTCTACGCGATTTAATGTATCTTTTCATTCAACTAGTCTTATTATTTTAAATCCATAAGAATTCATAAGAGTTGTCTTCAACAACTTTTTATATCGTCTTTTCCAAACTTAAATACATATAAAAAAATCACCGAATTATATAAAAGTACATGACGCAAAATATAACTTATACATTGTTCTTTAATATTGTATGGTAACGAACATTAACAAATTACTGCATTTTTCTTAAATTCCTTAGAAACCTAATATATTCGTAAAAAGTTTATACAAACATTGAAATACTTTCGTGAGTCACTACAGGAAAGAAAAGATCAGAGTGTCCTTGCCTCTTCTTGGCTTTCTGTCTCATCGTAGCGGGAAAATGAATCTTTCTTCGAGGACAACGACGAAGACGACGAAGTCAACGACGGCGACGACGAAGACGACGAAAGGAAGAAGAGCGGCAAGAAGCTCGAAGCGTGTCGTCGGCCGATTCCACGCGATAACGTCGTTCCGGTTCTCGAAACCAGCGTGCTGGTTCGCGCGTGAAAGAACACGTTTACAAGACGGCAATAAAATATTAGGCCCCGGCCCGCTGGTATACACGCCGCGCCGGCAATCTTTCCTAGAAAATTAAATGCGATGTTTTGCTCGATCAGACTTCCCGCCGTGTTTTCTCACGAGTCACTCTGTCGCGCGAGCTTTAAATAGGCCGTGAATGGCAGTCTGCACACGATGCTTCGAAACAATGGCAAAGGAAGATGGGCGAGTTAAGTATAAACAGTACTAAAGGTGTGTCTTGTACGATCTGCTCGATACGACTTGGCCCTGGAACTCGTGAGTCATCGTGGTCACCGAAGTTGATTAAATGATAAATGAAGGGTGATGACGAAGGAGATAGACATTAATTTTAAGGGAATTATTGCGATCTATCATTCTATGATTTTATTTTGATTGAACTGTGTTGTAATTTATACAAAAGTAGGGATGATTGAAGTCATCATTTTACTATTTTCGAAATTCTTTGAAAAATACTGATAGTCAATGTTGTCAGTTTTTACTAATTTTTGTGGAAAACTATAGAAAAAGAATTTTTATCTATGAAATTATTATACATACGAATCTCGTTCCTCTCGGTTGTAATTGTAAAATATCTCTCTTTAATCAATTTATTATTTCATTCGCAAAGACATTTTTATAATAAAAAGATACCAAGAGTACTTTTATTTTATGTATTTGTTTTATATTATTTTAGTAACATTTCTTCACATATGAAAGTTCTTAATATGTCATCTTCCCATCAAAATAAAAATAGCTAGCAAAATAAAATTCCTGTATTCTAGTATTGATTGAAGCGAAAGACATAAGAAAATTTTGAGTTTTTGTAAGAAATAATACTATCTTTGCTGATCATCGTACCTAGAATAAATTGTGGATACTTGATAAAAAATGTGACGAAGAGTATCTCGTTCAAGAATAGCTTCAAGATCAGAAGTTCAACTTCCTGAAGTAAATTGATTTCACCGTAAAAGTCCATAATGAATTTCTTAAACACAAGATCACAAGGACGTCAAAGTACGCTTTACTTTCTCTACAATTTTGAATAGCTCTCCTATGGATTCATGGCACGCTCAGCGTAAAATAGGACACGATTTTGTCGAAGTTGGCACACTTCCTGCCTCGCCTTTTTCTTTTACGAAGGCGCGTTCGCTATTTAAAGACTGTATTTGCGTTACGCAGCTTATTATCTCGGCTCAGAGGTTGACTAATGTAAATTAACGAAGACGGAACTGAGCTGTAGTTGAATCTTAAAAGAATAAGCTATCTTCTCGCTACTTTCTGGCTGATACGTTGAAAATTCGTGTTACGTTATCTGGAAAATTTGAATCTTCAAGTACCAACCTACTTTTAATTAAAAAAGGGAAAGATCCTATTTAAATAATATCTGTGTTTAACTTCGAAGAACTATAATTTATTTAATATATATTCTGCATGATGACTCGAGGTTCTGCATTTCAGTCTTTTTGTTTAATTTATTCTCATAATTGCTTACAATTTCATTTTATCCTACGTATGTATATGTAAGTATATATAATAAATTCAGTTGAAGTAATTGATTAAAAATTCTTGACAAGAAAGATTTGATACAACTCTCCACAATCATTTATATAAAGTAGCCTTGAGAAGTAATATTTATTATCCTACATCGAGGTCTACACTTTCATTCAAAGAAGTATACGGATCCTTGTCTCTCTTTGATAAAATTATTTACAAATTATGGATACATAACTACAATGATTTTATCCTGTATAATCATTATAGAATTATATCCTTTATAATCACTATTGGTTGAGTTGATTTTTAAAAATCGATATATAATAAAATCAATATAATAAGAAAAATAGCACCTTTTCTTTCGACAAACATCGCGATTCATAAAACCTTTTCTCCAACTCATCTCTAATCAATTTTATCTTAAAATAATTCTGTACGAGAATCAATTTCTAAGAAGAAGGAAGAAAGAAATTTTTTACTTCTTCTTGGAAATAAGTAAAAGTACAATAAAAGTATTCTAACGATTATCGTTCTGGAGCAACTTATCGCTGCCATAACGTCGATCGAACGAAGCTAGGACAGATATAGCAGTCACCGTCATCCTCGCAGACCATTCATAGTCTTGAATGACCAATTTCGAGACGAGGTACATATTCAGATCGCGTTTACTCGCCTCGAAGGGCTTGCGTCGTGTTCCATTGACGTTCGTTCTAGCCTTGTTAGCGGTTCAACAATGTAAATCAATCGGAAAATATGGCAATTTACTCTGGCGCAAGGAATTAATAACCAATTAGACGCGGTCTTAAGGCCGCGAGCGGTGTTCAACGATTTCCAGAGAGTCGGCCGACATGTTAAATTACACTTTTTTCTGCTTGTATAAGCATTACTGGCGGCTACTAATTACGTGAAGTCTACACGGTAAAAAAGTGAAAGAGAAAGAGAAAGAAAGAGAAAAGCATACGTGATATAGTCTTGTGCTTCTACGGTTGGACAATAGCTGTATCAGTCGCGTCAGTCTTTGTTGAAAATTGCCGAACCATCTAGTAACGACGATACACGCGCGATCAGCTTTCCCAATTTTGCGTTTAATTGGATGGTAAACGCGTTCATGCAGCACACGTTCTGATTGTGTGTTAATTTCGCAATTTGCGACTCGAATGTTGACATTGTACATTGGTTCAGCCCGCCTATATTCTATATGTAGGTAACAGGAGGTAGTAATAAATTCTTTAATCTTTTTCTTCTTATTAGACGATTGTTATTAATTATTTAACTGCTTCGGTCTTTTTTGCTCCTGCTTGCCTGCGTTAATTGATTGTCGGGTTCGTTAATGACTCCACCACTCCATTGACTCTACTGCTTGATTTCGTTTTGCTTCTAATGACCAACGTTACTTTAGTACCTTTTCAATTGCTTATTATATTGTTCTGAACTATGCATTCTGCAAACACAGTTGTTGTATATGTGTATATGAGACAAATTAGTTCTTTCAATTACAGTCTGAGTATGGACCATCAACATCCTATATCCTCAATGTACATTATCCTCAATCAAATGTAACTTTCTTTAGATGAAGGAATATCTAATGATTCCAAATTAATCAATCAAATTACTGAACCAAAGTTTCAATATAGAAACACCACTTCCTCTAAACACATATGACGCTCAACCAAATCCAATATCATTCAAATCATCTAGAAACATGTAATTGCTCTAAGAAATGACCAAATCAATCGATCAAATTATTAAAAGTAGTAAATCCAAAGTTTCTAGCAGAAACACCGCTCGCCAAGCAATTAGAATTCCATTACGTCGTTTCATAAAGTACCAGCGATCTTTTCTTGAATCTACGCGCTTAACATAATCGTCATTTAATCATACACGTGTGGTGTACGTCCGTTTCGCGTCTTGCAACCTACAATTTCCACTAACAAACAGTTCACGGAATTCTCACACGAGAGATCGGTATCTCTCGTCCGCGTTTGAGCGGTGCACGGGTCAGTAAATCGCGCGGCGCGACGTTTCGCGCCTCCGCGGCCATCAGAAACAGCTGCTTATGTGCCGTTAAACGTCACAGAGATCGAGCAAAATCTTCGTTGATGCCGTTTACACGCGGCGGATCGCGTACCACTGCGTGCTCGGAAGTCACCGTGCACCGTGACTTCTTATCCGGGATCTCGGACGATGGTAACTGTTCATTTGTCGACGGGTAGACCGCACAACAGGGAACGTGGCCGACAATCCATCGACCTAGTCGCAAGAACGGCGATAGTAACGACTTCCGGTACGTGAAAGGCAACTCTGTGGCGACTGTCTTACGGATATTTTTCGAAGCATCCCTCTTTGTGATGTGGATCGATCGTTTCGTGTGGAATGTATAGGTTCATGTGATTGGGTAAAAGGAGACTTTGATGCGAATTTTGAGAGTGAATTTCAGACTTGGATACGCTTATCGTAAGGCAAACCCTTTATACGTACCATCGTTCGGATGAAAAGTCGTATGTAATGGTAAAATTAATAAATATATGTATGTATAATAAATTTGAATTTTTTATCCTCTTTTGTCGAATACAGATAAACTTTATAATATACTGTTTCTTTTTCATAGCGTACAAATCTTTTAAAGTGTATAGAATTGTCAAGTCTGAACAAGAAAATCTATGATAATTAAGTTGCAGAAATTTATCTGGTGATGAAAGGAGAAATTTTATCGTCCTTCCTGTACATATTTATTTTGTCCGTAAAGAATATACAGTATAGTTCTTTGTCTTTTGGCATTATTCCAATTCCAAAACAAGTCGCGAAAAATTTGTTAAGGGATTAACAAAATTTAATTAACATAAAACAAAAACTTAACTCAAAACTGCTTCCCAAGAATCGTAATTCCATTGGACGATGTCGAACCTCGTTAGTCTTGATTTTATGCCATAATTTCATCTATCCTACTTAAGCCATCTTATTTTTTACTGACACGAGTAATTGGATTCTAGTTTCCTTGCAAGTTCCTTGTAAACATGTCTACGTCAATAGTCCAATTATTACTTCTTACTGAAGGATTTAACAATTTTTAGAACATGACGCTTAAGAAACCTTATTAGTTTAACAGATGAAATTTATGTAGATTATCGCAAGAACGAAATGCGTAAGAATTGGTATTTCTAGTTTCCTTTTCACACGTTTAATCGGAAACATTAAAACGATGGATCAATTAAAGACAATGAAGCAGCAGAAATTCCAAGGAGATAAATGATCGGTTAAGTTAATCCACTAAGGAACTCAACCCGTTAAGTTTGCACAGCCGAAGACTGGCGGCTCTTCCATTGCTTCGTTACGATCCGAAAGGTGCATTGGAAAAAGGAAGCGACTGCCCTAGAACATTTCGATCTGAATGACACTGTTAACTTGGAAAATCTACAGGGAGAAATACTCTAAATTACCTAACGGTGACACATAACGGACATAAAATTTTAACTTCTCGAAGCATTTGACCGTTACGGTTATCGTGTTTTACAGATAATGAGTTTTACAATTCATGCCTCTCACACGTAGCACATAGCAATAAAATCCGCAGGCAAAGTTCGAAGGTAAGATAATTTGTTTCTTTGAAATTTCCCTTTAGATTATATTAATATTGATACACGCTATTATGAGTAATCACGCGATATATGATATGGCAATAAAGATATAATTCCGCTATAAATTTAAGATGCAACACGTTTCTTTGCTCATTAAAACTACAGATAAATAATAATTATCTTCATTCCATCCCATATATTTATACTTACTTAGTTAGATCTTCTTGTACGATAATTTAATTAATTGATAATATTTAATTAATTCATTGATAAGTTATAAATTTTGTGCATAAATCATCTTTACAGGTTTATGTATTTTATGTGAAATAGGACAATTAGTTGATTTGTAATTCATAAAGTGGAATTTTATTTGTTTTATTATCAAACTGTTGGCTTGTAATTTAGAAAATGACTTTTAAGATTTCATTGATAATATTATTCGAACAAGGTACATGGTAGAAATTGGCGGAAGTGAAGGTCCGGAGCACCGACCCGACATGACCTGGTGAAATTTAGAGCATCGAATTAACATGAACGAGAACATCGAATTTTGTTTGTGGAAGGTAATTTCGCAAACACCATGCATAATATAAATACTTTACGTACATCTCCAGCAAGAAGACCATGTATCAAAAGCAACTAGTTATAGCCGCGAGTCAGTGAAGCGAAACGAGAGATCCTCGAAAATGATAAAGAAACGACAATGCGTCGCTATCGTTTCGTCATCGATCTCAGGTTCCCTTCGGGAGAAACCCGTGGGCGTTGATTGAGTGTACGCGAGCTGATCGTGGCTGGTCGTTTTTCTTTCGCGATTCGGAATGCCAGCATCCCATAATGCAGACAAGAAATTTACTAGATCAGTGGCTAGTCGATACGATGACATTCACGGTGGTTCTACAGTTCGATGGTGTTCGTCCACTAACGATACAATCAACGTATCGCTGATCCATCTAGTTGTTATCATAATTAATGACCGTTCGCTTAATTAACTTCTATCGGACAATTAATGGCCTTCTTGAATTTTATTACTCGATAATCGTTCGTCCAGGAACGTTGTGGTCAAGCTCATTTAACATGTATGACCACGTCTACTAATACCTGTCCGTTTTCAAAACCAGCATTACTTTTCTTTGTTTAAATACGTTTTTTGCCCTATAAACTTTGCAATATCATAACAAAATAAAATAAAAAAATAACATAAAAATTAACAAAGAACTAGCAACCCAGGAATTTGTAGTCTCTACATACGTGACAAAAATGGTAATAGGTACAAGGGTCACAGCGTGAATTTCAAGAAATCCTAACTAAACGTTTGTACTGCGGGTTTTTGTGACATCCATATTTTTGAGAACATCATTAAGGAAGTAAAGCCCCGGTAGAAAATTAATTTATGAATGTTTTATATATTTTTTCATATTATGTGCATTTTTTGCAATTTTGCACTTCCAAATTTCCTATAAATACATAAAAATTCATAGTCCACTGACACTATATTGTCTGTAATACGCTTTGTATTTCAATGGAGAAAAACGCTAGTGAAATCAGAGTCAACATTACGCCGTAAGTCCTCCGGCCGTGTATATTTAAGATCGTTACACAATGACGAGACGTTCGTGGGATCGCTGAGCGAAATGATCGTAAATTATAGTCGAGCTCCAGGCGGGCAAAAGATTGCCGATTTCGGCCCGAACGGAAGCCTAATTGTGCGTGTAGCAAAAACATCCTAGTCGCTACTAATTGCTACCTGGTGAGCGTATCACGGGAGAAAGAATGTAAATCACGAATGGCCTCGTGCACGCTGGCAAATGTATGTATTATCCTCTGCATAACGGTTACACCTGCTTCTCTCTTTTTTGGGGGGACCCAATTCGGCAATCTTTTTTATCTTTCATCGATACGTTCGATAAGAACTTCATTCTCATTCGTATTTATAGAGCGGTTAGATTATTAGCCTACTGTGGAAAGTACGAGCTATTTATAGATTGCGGATGTTTATATAAATTCATGTTTTTTGAGGCGAGTAAAGAGGTGAAAATAAAATAAAGATTTATTTTACATATTAAAAGTAATAGGCAATGTTCTTAATATGTTTAATGTTTTTAATATTTTATATATTTTATATGTTATTTGTAGTTTGAATATCTTTATGCATTTTATATATAAAAATCGATAGTTTGTTTGTTAAAGTGCTTGGTCAAAAAGACAATTTGTAACGAAAGACCTTGACAACTGTCTAGAATTTTATTCGCAATGATGCTGTGTGTTCTGTATCTATTATGTTGTGTATATGTTATTTCCGAATCTCATTCTTGCTTCAACAAGCAAACAGACTTGATATATTTAAAAAGTTTTAGCATATAATCGGAACGAGAAAATAGCGAGTCCTTTGTACATATTCTCTTCGAATTTAAGAAATTCTTTTAACTGTAACAAATTGTTACAATGAAACGTTTCGTCATCAATTTCAGCTTAAAAGCCTGTCACAAAAACGTACGATGGTAAGAAGTTAATTAACGTATTACCTGTCTGAAATAGTTTAAGACTAAATTAAAGTCATCAAAGCAAACGAATTGTCGTAATTCAGATTTCAAAATACCGCGAATCAGTACCTTCTGTTCGTTTCAACAAAAACATCTAATTCGCTTCATAAATTCATCAAGTCGACTTTATTCTCGAATACCAGTCATATTGCTTGCAATAAAAAGACCTGTTCCGTCATATCTTGTTCCATTTCTACAATGCAATCTCATTCTTCGCGTCTCTGCATCGAGACTCTAACGGTCCACCAATTTTATCAACATCGTAAAACTAGATTCCAATCGATTTCAAGTACGGTCGTTTTACAATAGTTACAGCCGCGGACAAGAGAGATAACCCGATAACAATCCACTGCGAACGGCTAAGTTTACCGAAGACAGACTCTGCATAGAAATTACAAGCACGATCACCGTTGGTCGACGTTGAGATCGAGGATCGGTATCGAGAGATCGCGTCGTGATCACGGTCGAAGGAAAAAATCTTGGTACCGTTCTATACGAGAGTCTCCTGGTGATTGACTCGGGATTTTACGTCGTAATAAGGACAAGTTGCTTTGTATGGACAGAAGCCTTTAGAGTTTTCATTTATTGTGGTTTTTATAAGACTCAAAGGCTAGGAAGAGATTCCAATGATATTTATTAATAGAATCGTATGTGTGAATTTTGATTGAACAAGTTAAATATAATAGATCTTTCAGCAAATTTTAGGAACTCTTGTTTTTGATTGAATATATATAAAAAACATAGATTTCCATTTGAACGTTTAATTAACTTCTCTTGTTGTTTCTTTACAACTTTTGTTTGAAATATTTTTCCATATTTTAAGATATCTAACAATTATTAATTAAATCGAGAACATTGTACATTATATGTAGTATTACAATCCTGAAGATTAAAATATATTTTGTTTAAATAATTAATTTGAAATAATAGAAATTTAAATTCAAAGCGATAAAAATGACACCGTAATGGTAAGAAAATTCAAGTATGTCAAATTGCTTCGCAAATATAAAGATGCATCGCGTGTTAGGTTTACGCTGGATTTCATGTATACACGTAGAAGCGGAATAATAAATGGACGTTGTCGGCGAGGTATCGTGGCATTTATTGGTTTCTGAATTTTATTGTAGTGCAATTGCAAATGAATCGAATTCGGTACGAGAGGAATGGTAAACACTTGAGGCGAACAGATCGCAGTCTTCGAAATGTTGCGTTGGATGATTTCTTTTAACAACCCGGATTATTGGTTTAGCTTCGCTTTAATTTAGATTGTAGTCATTTATCAAGATAAGGAATTAAATGGAGTGTACATGCAGTATAAGGAATAAATAAACTACTAAAAGCAATTAATGTAACTAATTTCGATTGCTAATATTATATTATGCTGCTTTCGATAAGGGAATGAGTTCGTTTAAATTGAATCTGAAATAGTTTGAATTATGGAGATGAAACTATAAAAATTTCCAAAGATAAACATGATCTAATTAAAGGAGAATATTGAGCGATTTTCTTGCCTCTCTTCCCAATTGATATTTTTAATAACCATCGTTAAGAGTACGATATATTGGTACAAGATATTAAAAAGGTATCGGTAAAAGTATTATGAATTGACCGCATCCGTTAAACACAGCAAAAATATCTTAATGAATATATAGGATGTTAAAAAACTTGTAAGCATAAAATGTGCCGGTTAAAAGGATTCATCAGAGAAGATAAAAATGTTTTAATATATACCCGGAACTAACCGGTTTAAGAGGAATTCAAGTTTTTGGCCTGCGAGGCAATCACCTGTTGTATGCTCCAACTTTAATCCTATTCATATTTTTCACCACCATTCACGACAAATACATCCAATTCTGTTTTTACATTGAGGAAGCTGTCTAAAAAAAGATATAGTGCGTATGAAAAGATAAAAAGAATAATGATAGGTTGTTTTCAAAGAAATTATGTAAAAGTCTCCAATTAAATCTTTATTTCATTTCTATTCATTTGCATGCATTTCGTGTTTCATGAACTTATAAAAGCGATCATGTATACACGTATATTATAGAACAAATTATCCTTCGTAAAGAAAATAATATGCCAGTAATTCAAGAATCCAAATGGGCAAAAAATAATGGCTATGCTAATTAGAATCTATTCGTTGTTTCTTCCTGAGAATAGATGTATCCGTTTGTGTAAGAATGGGATAAAATTGTTTGTCAAAGTTGACGTTTTTAAACATTTGTAGAATCCATGAAGTACATAATAATTCAAAACTTTTCACCGATAGTGCACATATATATAATAAAAATTTTTATTCTCCCCAAACATTCATCCGGCTTTCTTATAAATCACAACGAGTAATCGATCGTTTATTTCTCCGTCAGCTAAATAGATTCGCAGTTCAGCTTCTTAGGTAGAAATGTCTGTCTACGAAATACAACCATCATGCGTACAGGCGAATAATGATCGTGTTCAGAGCAGCGCGGCCGGCTTGAATGCTGTCTTAAAGAACCTTTAATTATCGTCGAACAAAAATATCGTCGCGCAGCAAAATAACACATAGTACCCACCAATTCATCTAACCGCGGCAATCTTCGAAAACATTTCACTTCCAGGTATTCCCGGTTCTCTTAATCACTCTCAGGCTACACGCCATCGGACCTGCTATATTTCTTCTTAGTTCTTTAACGCCGATGTTCCCGACATGACGAGACACGTGGTCAGAGGTCGGTGTACCGTCGGTGTCTCGATACTTGGAAAGCTGACATAATGTTACCTATGTTCACGATAATAGACTTGTTTCCACGAGAGTTTATGCAAAAGACTGATGGAGTCTCCGTGTTTCCAAAGAGATGAATATAAGCTGTAGGAACAGTGAAGGGGCCACAGGATTTCTGATGAGTTCAGCCTTGGATTTAAATATGAAAGCATATTATTTGATCAAAAGGAAATGATGGAATACAGTAGAGTCATTGAGAAGTGGGTTAATTTTCGATCATTTGAAGTTACGCGAACGTTTTTTCGAAATAATGTTCCGTGATTTCTTGTTGTTAAGAATGTGCTTGACTTTGTATGATTTGAATTGGTATTCTATGAACTGTACGTTTATATTTATCTCCGTTTCTTCAGTATGTATTTTTCTAGGTTAAATAAAATACCTTTTACAATGATGGATATTTGTCTAATCTTCGTTTACAGAGTAAAGATTATCTACTTGTCTATTGGTACGTAGATTTTAATATTCTTCTTGTGTTCTTCCTTTTTAAACTTCGAAGATACGATTCTAGTTTCCCAAATTTTTTAAAAAATCAACAAGTCTTTGAACTTCTATTTTCTTAAGTGTTTATATATTCCTCTAAGTTTTCTTGAAACTTCGTCCATAGGAAACAGTGATAAGCACAGTTAGAAAATTCCGGATGAAACGCAGGAAATGCTGTACGTGCAATCCTGTCGCGTGTCTTCTTCCGCGACGGAGCCGATTTAACGATCGCGCTAATGATTGCCCATCTTTTCTGTGTGTACACGTGCTTTTTTCTTTTGTCGTGAGCACAATACCAACTAATCAAGTTCCTCGTTCGGACGCGTAGTACGTATGGAAAGCACGGAAAGTGTTTCTTTTTTACCAGTCACTCCGTTCCGTTCACCACACGACTATTCGTTACTCCTTCGTCAGTTCCTTGCATTGATTTCACAATGGCGAGTAATTATGCGTGAACTCGCTTTGTCATCGACTCTTCTTGCCTTCATGACGATCCTGTCGGTTGGATGTTGCGGTAAAAATTATCGAAGATGTATTGACAGGAATAACGAAATTTCGAAACTACTAATTGACGAGCATGTATTGGATTCATTTATCGTATTTATATAAAGAATGCAATATGTTTATGAAAACGAAAACCTCTAATGTTTGGACGATAAGGGAAAATTGAGTATGGAATAAAACTTTATACAAAATTATTTGTTAAACTGTATATAAAACTATAAGTCGTAGAGCATGGGTGCATCGATAGATAAAAGAAGCAATTTCTGTTCTTGATTTCTTCCTTCCTGTTTCCTGCTTTCTTTCACATAGGCCTACACATATTTCAAATTGATCCAGAACTATGATTATTCCATAAGCACTTTTAATATGAGAACCAACCATAAGCAGATAAATTCAAACCATTTCATTTCTTTGTCACGTAACTCATACTCTGCACACTGAGAAGCGGAATTCCCATACTATGAGAAAACGAAACAGCGCTACCGAGCATACGCCAAAAACGAACGAAGCTAAACAGCATGGAACCAACGGCAAGAAGTCGACGTCAACTGGACGCGTTTCAGTTTCCCGCGACATCGTTCTGACAGCCATGAAGAATCATCGTCATCCACGGCCAGTCGGTCCAGCATTATAATGAAAATTTATAGCAGCGCGCACTGCGACGCTATTGTAGTTAATACCAGCGCCGTGGCTTGTCCGTCGCAAGAGAAAAACTTTCACACAATGAAAGGATAAGGATCTATGAAATACTCTGAGTAAATATCGTTGATCTCTGTGCTATAACGATAGTTATGCGTATTGTTCGTATCCGGACAGTTGGCTAGAGCAACGAATACGGGTCTGATTAGTTTATAATAGTGTGTTACATTAAACTTCGAGTTTTGAATCTTTAAAAGAAACTTCACGGTTTCAGCTATAAGTTACGCTACGACTCTCTAGATTCAATGTATATGTTAATTTTATTTGCAGATGTGAAACTTTCGGCAATTATATGTGCCTATTTTAATTAAATCGTAAAATTTGAACTCGTGAACGTCGGAAGGATACAAACCTGCTACTTAATAATCTTCACTAACACAGTTGTTGAACCTATCTTTATGGTTCTATTAGATTTATCATACACAACCAATCAGACCCACTTTTCTTCCAAGTGCCTTCTTCTGAACGATCAACAGTACATATCTTGCATCTGTGTTATTCAACTGACTAACTTTCCAACCACGTATAACATATGGTAGTGTATACCTGCATTTATCTTCGACCGCGACAAATAACTTCATAATATTAATCCTATGGAGAGAGTCGCTTCGTTAATTGCATTGGGGACAGATTTGATGAGACGAAGCTATCGAGCTCGATAGAACGAAACGCGGCGCCAAATGAAAGGAACTCGTGTGCTGGCCAGCTGTTAGTGTCTTTTTAAGCGTTTAACGGATCGTAGGAATTTATGGGCGGATTATAATATCACCAACCGAGAAGATAAATGTCCGCGTGGTGTCGCGTCGTGGCGAACGACGAGAAAAATGGACGTGACAGGAATAATAAAAGTGATCACTGTGCGTTCTGCTCCCTTTCACTTTCATTTGAACTCGTGGATAGATTGAAAGGGAATTACAGATCGAAAATTGAGATTAAAAGTATGTTGATTTATTTTAATGTGCTCGCTATATCCGTACCAACAGGAAGACAAAATTTGGAATTGAAAATTTGTTCAAGGGTACGAGGAGCTCTATTATATTTGAGTCGTTTAATGCAAAAATGGTATAAGTCAATTTTTTGCCTAGTTAGTTTGACATGACACTTTGAAAGCATAACTTTTATTCTATTTTGTGCAGAAATGGTGTAAGTATATCTTCATTATTTTCTCAATGAATAGAAGAATAGGTGAAAGGGACGGCCATTTGACCCGTTACAGAATTTTTACTTTATCCCTCATTGTCCAGTAATCAACCTTTTTGACTTACACCACTTTTCAATTAAATAGCTCATTTGTAGTGGGAGTATTTATTTAAACGTGTAATTTAATAAGATTTTGTTGCATGTGTGATAAACTGATTAGTTCGAGTTGAGGAATAAAATATGAAACGTTGGATGGTTTGTAGGTTTAGTGGAACGCAGTGTAATAATTTATAAGAGACGTAAGATATTCGTGATTCTGTTTTTTATCTCCAGACGAAAAATATGAAATCTGAATAAAGTAAGAAATATGAGATGCACAACGTGGAAATAAACGTGGCCCGTTACTGAATACTACAGAGGTATGTTATAGCGTTATAAATAATACCCGAGGGCAGCACTAGCGCTAATATTTTCTTATAAAAACCTATTTTTGCAAGTCGATGTCCAGCGAGGACCATTTCTAACAAAACAATTTGCGAACGTGGCATTTAGCCGAGCAGAAATTCCGTTGTGGGAAAGATTGCGAATATTTTTCGTACTCGTAGCGCGAAATAGTTCCACGATGGTAATAGGAACGATGCCGTTAACTTTATCGCTGTTGTCACAGATAACTGAGACATAAATAAGATGTTGTGAAAATCTCCATAATTAGTGGACAAATATAGTTGCAACTATAAATGAAATACAAAATTATAATAAGAATGAAACTTATTATCCTACGTACAATCAAATACAGTATTCAAAATATAAAATTCTGCAATACCAATATAATTCTCTAATAGAAAATCAAACATACAATATCACTATACGTGTAATAAGATTATAATAGCAGTAAAAAATTACTATCCTATATATAATCCAGAAAAATTAAAGATCAAAGAATTCTGTTGATTAATGTTATACTTTTTCAATGAAAGAATAATCGAAGTCCAGCTACATGATTATGAACTACATGGATTTCAGGGATTTATATTTTTATGTATTTTTTCTTCACATCCGTAAGACTAGGTAATAAAACTCTATGACCTACAAAATGTTATTTGTCCATCCACTAATGTTACTTATTACTTAATAAATTATTGTGCAAGAGGATTCTAATGTTCAATCCCTGATAATTCTCTCATGCTCCACACTAGATCCATCTGACGTTTCCAATCTAGTCCGAACGCAATTCGTCAACCTATCCACGGGATGAAACGATAGAATCTCACATCCTTCAGGCATTGTGGTGCAGCTCGTAAACAGATACATATAATTTGGTGAAACGTGTTAGATAACTTTCGTAATAACCGCCAACGGGCGACTGTTTACAAAGGAACGTGGATGGCGAATTGCCTGTATGCCGATTGAGGCACTCTAGGAACGTCGATACGGAAAAGGCGGAGGATTTACGAGTTCGCCAATGGGTCTCAATCGTGATTCCAGAGATTTGTTTCGCGATAATCACTCGCAGGTATCAATTTTCGCGCGTCCTCGCGATTACTCTTCTCGATACAGTCTTTGCTCTTCGACCAGAAAGAGAGTTTACATTGTGTCGCCTAACCGCGTGCACGTGGCCGTCCCTAACGCGTGAAATCTCACTCAGAAGTGACTTAGGAGTTCTGAGAGCCGTGCAATTCCTGGCTGTTACCTAAGGGCGCGGACTTCATTTCTTCGACAATGAATGCTAACACGATCGATAAAGTATGGAGGACTGGAATTCGAGAAGTTAATTTTGTTATTTACGAGCCGAAGCAAATACAGAGAGAATGAAATGTTAGTATGCAGCTTGAAGGCACAAAATTTATTCAAACATTCCTATACATATGTTGCATAAATTGAAAATTGGTCGAAAAAATATTTAAGTGTCCTGTATCGTGTATCTCATGATTCATTCTATATATACAAGGTCAGCATATTAATTTCCATTTGTTCGGTTATCTCTATAAATTATGTACGACCGAGTAATTATTGATGCTTCAGCAAAAACAAACGATTTCGAAATACACCACATGAATGTGTGTAGTTGTCATAAAAGTGGAAACTGAAAGAATGATGGCGGTTCGTATGTGCCAGAATGAAGCTTATCTTACGAATGATCGCTTAAGGGGACGAAGAATGTTCCCTGTTTTGTATTTCAAAAAGCTTCTGCTGGTTTTGTTCACATGGCAACGTATTTACTGCGAATCGACTGGAAAATTGCGATAATAGCAGTTTCGTGACCATTTGTTCACAATGAAATGGAAACGTTTTGTATTCCTTTCCAGCTACGTAGGTAATGGTCTTTAAACATAAAACTGCGTGGCTTTTGTTCCGTTAGTTATAGTAGAATTCTTTTGTTAAGAAGAAGATACAATAATACTTCGAATTGCTCTATTTCTTATGGATATTATTATTTGTAATAGAGTAACTCATGAAGAAACGTATTTCGTTTGTAGAAACGTCGCAAACATAAATATTTAAAAACTGCATACCAAGCTTGTGCTTATGGTTTAATTCTTCAATAAAGATTATATTATTTTAATAAACTGATTTCTCAAAATCAATTAGATATTAGAATTATAATAACATGTTATTAAAAACTACTTTATCACGTAAAAAATCCTTATCACAAATTAAAATCTTGATTATCGAAATAAAAAGAGAAGTATAGTGAAAAATGAATATAATATCAACATGTAAAATCAATATTAATTCTACAAAAAGCACTTGCATGTTGTTATAATAATAGTAAATAAACGATCTGAAGCCCATCATTTAAAAAATTCCACACATATTAACCACTTAAAATTTCATTATCCCGGACATACACGATCCTAAAACTTCATCAAATGTCGCGTCACGCTGTTCCCATCAGCGAAGCGATCTTTTAAACACCGAACTTCATTATTCCCGTCAAATTAATTCCAAACAAGATACAGCAGCGTGGCGAAGGTGTATCTAACCACGGATCTGCAATACCGTAGCCGCAGCAGCGAGCAGTCCCATAAAACAGCACGATACAATGCGCTATCGTACACAGTGGATCCGCAGCTGGTAGAGAAACACGTAGTCAGAATAGGCGACGGGCTCGCTGTACTTTCGTTCCTTTACTTTGATCAAAGAATCGACGTGCTCGTTTGTACGTCCGCATGTTGATACACTGTTTCGCGATACATGTTCCACGTTTTACAGGAAAACAATAACGCGAATCCGTGCATGATATATGCGGATCGTGGCGAGTCCCTCCCCCCCCCCTCACAGGAATACCGGGACATTTGGTGTTCGGTACGCGTATTCGTTGAATAGTGCTTCCATTTGTATTCGAACTGCGTTCCTGAATCCTTCCATTCGAGGTCCAAGTTGCGCTTCATAGTTTGCAAACTGTTTACTTACGTACTGGGTATACACCAAGAGTATATGACACCTGGAAGTACGTGCGATATATTTGATAATCGTGACTCTACATTACTTCGCGATCCTTAAGAAGGTGTGGCTAATATCAGTGATTGACTTACTGATCGATTGTGTTTTTGTAAAATTTGCACCTGCAGTGTTGTTGGTTATGGAGAAACTTGGAGAAGGAGGATGGAGTATGAGAGAAATACGAATATCGAGTAGTTCAGAAAGTTTTGAGATTGGAAAAATACGAGGATAATGTATGTTAATGGAAATAAGATTTCACATACTGTGTTTTTCTGTGATATTTTATGCTATCCATTAGGTAGCCTCATAATTACTTTATCAAGAAATTTTTTTATATGAATTTTGATACCATTGGAATTTTTTTTTAGATATGAATTTTGATACGTTTGGAGAGCTCATGAAGTACTTGCCTATCAACTTGCTTGACACGATGATTTGTGATAGTATGGCTATTAAGCAACTTTTTGTCCTCGACTTTAACATTTAAGTTTAAACAGATTTAGTAATTCTCAAAAACAGTGGTAAACATTCACGTCATAAATTTGTAACTGAATTTAACTTTACAACTGAACCGTGACAAAGAGTTAATACAATAGGTTAAACTGAATGAACTTTAAGAAAATCGATGCAGGAGATCGTGGCGGATTAAGGAACGGAGAAAAAGAGGAGGAGAAAGTAATCAGAGTGGAATCTTGGTTTCTATGTTTGCTACGAAAAGTTGAAGCCTCTAAGGATGATTGAATTAATTAGAGGCTTTTGTAAGATCGGATACTTTTAGCTAGATTTTCTTTCTTAGACATGTGGAATTGTAAAAATTACTGATCGCAAATTTTTAAACTTTATTAAAATATAATATCAGTAGAATTTTAATACTCAAACGTGCATGTTTGGTGTTACAGAGGTATTTTTTCTTTTTTGCTTTATTTCACTGCTGAGGAAATGACCTCGTATGCACAAAATGGTATTCTGATAAATTGCCTGCAGCTGAACGAGACATGGAGCCTCTAAAGTCATTTTTCCCCTTAATACATTGAACGTCACATCCTTTAGAAATAGGTGACACTTACTTTCATCCAAAGATAAATGAGCCGAAAGGTGCATCGATCACAAAAAATTCGTAATGACCCGAATTTTGTTGACCGAGCGTCATTTTAATATCTGCGAACATGGAAAAGTGGGGCAATCGCGTAGAAAAATCTTTAAAAAGTGTTAACTATTGATTTATACGCGCAAAATATGATTTCATCAAAAAATTGATTGCAGTTTGCAATACTTCATCAAACAAGTGTTTAACTTCCTTGCCACAAAATTGTCAGATTAATTAATTAATACATTTTCATTCAAATACACTCTATAAAATATCTCTGTACAATTATTACACGTACAAAGATTCTACTAACCTTCTCTACATTTTTGGCTTAACTGACAAAAAGAGCAGCCATGCCAGTCGTTGCCCCAATCCCGAATCCATTGCGCGAGAAATAAAAAGGCGAGCAGGCAATGATCTCGTAAATAAGCGCGGAGACATTGCTACTTTCTCGAATCGACTACATGCAATAAATTACCAGCAACAATGGCCGAACGAGTTGCAAGGGGACACATAAATTGGTATCAAGCTCTCAGCGCTTAATTCAACGCAACATTCGTACGGGCCTTCCAATCCCACGCGATGTTCACCCGGAGCACACGATGTCCTTGAGACAGCGATATTGCCGGTCCAGACAACATTTAACGATAACGAAACGCGAGCAAAAGGTGTGCACACACAGTGTCCACCCGTGCCTCCTCTAAATCGTTGGAACAGGTACACCAAGTGACCACCTACAGGAACGAACCAATCTATTTGTCGTCCGTTGCTAACCCCCACCCTTTCTTTTCTAAAACGAAAAAAACGAACGAAGATTCGTTAATATGTGGTCTCAGGAACGCGAAGGGACACGACGTCGCGATATTTTCGAAACATGTTGCAGCGTTATTAGAGCCGGTATCACTGGTTACACGCACGTGATTCACGGTTACCATTAGCATGGTTTTTACCACAGCCATCGTATGGTGGACACGTTTTCTTCCTTTTGCCTCTTTCAATCACGGCGAGTTTAATAAGGCGCCGTTGAACATGCGAATTTCGCGAATACGCGAGATGAAAAATCGAGAAGTCATTATCAGCCTGTGAAACACGGCGTGTTCAACGTGATCGTACACTCCCTCTCATAAGTATCGGACATTGGAACAAGTTATTGGTCCAGTACACCTGCTGATGTAATACAGAACGTGATAATTATTCCAGATTATCAAGGAGACTGTTAATTGGTCAAAACTATATGAAGATTACAGGTGAAAGATATGATAATTATAAGTTTGTTGACTTTTTGGTTTTAATGTTGCTTAATAGTTAAAAGCATATTTTTACACCTTCTGTGCGCAAGTTGCATCGTTTAAGTCCACGTCTAATTGTTTTACTATTCCAGGTTTTCAAGAAATCTGAAAGAATTTTAACATACTAACTGCCTCTATTGTATCGCACAAACGATTTTTGAGTCAAGTGTTTAAATGATATTTCAAGGAAAATAAAAATTTAGTTTGAAGAAGTATATGGGTGAAATTTCACTGAGTGCGTAAATTGTCCAGGTTCCTATGAATCATAGGCTACGCCAAGTTAATAAATTATTATTAATTTTATCTTATATTTCGCAAGTCTCCCAATACTTATGAACGGAGGTTTACACGCGAGGAAAAACGATGAATAGAATAATGTTTTTATAAGTTGTTGTCTTGCAACATTTCGGAGACATCGTGAGAGTTCACTGTTTACGTGGAGCATAAGTATAGAAGGTCGCGATTGAACGATCTGGCTTCTTCATTCGAGAGCACGTACAATTAGGATCGTATTACATGCATACTGGTCTTGTCGTTTTGCTTACTCGTTATCGAGCATCGTTGATACCGTTCTCCAGGAGGGAGGATTAGTGATGTAAATTTTCCACGAGGCCAGACAAAATTATCGAGGCGCGATGTCGTCGTTTGGAAGAAATGATAAATGAAGGCGATATATATGTAATCGACGCGACTTTGAGGACAACCAGCATTACCAGATAGTGAAACATTTGTTGTGTCGATGCTTAATTATTTGGTTCATGTCGTGGATATCTTAATCAGTGAATTAAAAGATAGGAATAGCGGGTTTGATATTTTATTAGCATGAATATTCATGTTTTATTAGAATGGATAAGAATTTGGGTGAAGATGGTATTATGGTAAAATATATGTTCTGATGACGTTGAATACTTTTTTTATATGTGTAATAAACTTTAGGAATATCGAACATCAAGAAAATTGTTTTACAGATAAAAATAGGACTAATACGTGTGATGATATATGTGGTAGTTATTTAGAAATATTGAATATCAAGAGAATTTTTTTAGAAGTAAAAGGAAGAATAAAATGTTTGAAAATGTGATAATTTTGTGTGACCGTTTACAGTGGGAAATTGAATATGCAGTATTGACAAAACTGAGATTAGAATGTTAAAGAAGAATGCATAGTTACTGAAGGTTTTGGATGGACATGATGGAGTGCATCCTGGAAACATTTGCACAATTTCATTAAAGTAACTAATGAACATCGTACAATGCAAAAAGGAGGAATTTGCTTGAGCTGCGTGCCTGAATTATTAGTTTCTGAACCATAATCGTTGAGTTCTTATATTGCGTTGTATCTCGTTATGTTGTACTCTCATATTTCAATATTATTTCAATACGTTTAGTAATAGCTTTACTTACCAAAGTAACGAATATACCAAAAGAGATTAAAATTCAATATCTAAAACCGTCTTCAAACAAGGATCAATATGGCTGATAAATTTATGAAGACCCTAAAATGTCGTCAGACGAGTACAAGGCATAAAAAGAATTCCTATTTAACTGGAATAGCAAGACAAGAATCCACGTTTTACTGGACTGGAATTCAAAGCAATCAAAGCATTCAGGTCGCGGCGTGGATTCTTTTTCCCTCCTAATCTCAATATCGAAATGCCTACCATTCACGACACAGACGGACAGATTTTCGTGTGATATTACGACGATTGCACGCGGGGAAAACAGAACGATTTCTCTGAACGACGCGACCTGAAATCGCGGAGAAACACTATCGTGGATATCCTCGAATGGAATTCGAGGGACTGACAATGAAATTTGCTCCCGGAATCGAGCGCCATTAAAAGTGATCGTTGCTTGTTCGACATACGTGTAACCTGTGGCGCGTTGTAACTCACGTGCGTCGGTAATAATTTTCTTGCACCACGTAAATCCGACCACGAACCACTTCAAAGATTTGTTACCCGTTTCTGCCATTTTGTCAGAGGCTGGGATTGTTTTATGAACGGAAGCCGCGTTGAAATACCTCTGGGGTTAAGTCCTATATCTTTGTTCGGACGTTTATTGTATCGATTTCTTTATCCAATTGAAGATTAAAGATAAATTAACGAAAGCTGTTATTTCTGATTCCTTTTTAGTCAATTTATAGGATTAAATTCTGTTGAACCATATTAAATCGAATAACTTTATTATGTTAAATTTAACTTAATAATAATAATCTAAACGTAACGTAATTTGTTATTTTTTTATTTAGGTAATGTTCGTTGTGTACTGATAGGACGCATGTTTCTTTCTTCGAACAATGAAAGATTAATATAATGTTTCATTTAACTAATTAAATAGTACGTTCTTTGCTCTGCTACGACATATCTTTCAAAATTTTCAACCATTTTATTGTTCAATATTTCAATAATCAGTAAAATGTATTTAAAAAAAATTGAATTATCACACTATTTATAAAAAATAATGGCTGAATAAATTTATCCTCCTAAGAATTCTTCACCTAAAATTTGTTATATCCAAATTGATTAGTCTCTGTCCCATTTAACTACCAATCCATCAATCAATGTTCTATAATGGGTGGGACAAACCATAATCTATTGTGTTAACGATAAAATAGAATTCGTTTGTTTACGAATAGAATAAAATCGAAGGATATATCTCTCCGCTTCTTTAAGTTTGCTTTCTTAAAATCCCGCAAAATCGCAATAGAAGCTGAAAAGAAGATATCTAAGAAGCCTCACTCGTGACTCTACAAATCATAGGACGTCTCTCGCAGACGTGAATTGAAGCTACCTATCATCCCTCTCTGTTATTCACTGGCGTCAGCCTCAGGCATACAAACCATTCGATCGAAACGTGGTCAATCGATCATGAAACTTGTCCACACTTCAAAAAATGCGTCTTACGAAGGAAGAGAAACAACAAAAATAAGAAGACAGAGAGGAAACAGTGAAAGTTATACTTTCGAGCCAGTAAACTTATCGAATTTCCTGCCCTAACACGAATCTTGGAAACTCCACGTTTTAGGAATGGAAAATTTATTCAAGCGCGTACATTTATGCCAGCATGTTCGTCTCGACTTCGAATTCAAATGCCAGTCGATGCGACACCACAGTGCGTGAAGGACGGTGTGCTAAGTCGAATCCACAATTCAGAAGTTCTCCTCGAGCATGACGGGAAAGGTCGAAGAAGTTCACGCGTGTACGTGCAACGCTGCTTTCTATGGCGAATTGTATATGGGGCTTCGTGTGGAACGCGACATTTCAGTTCGCTGAACACGTATGAAATCACACTGGGACGGCTGCGCAGCGTCGACCAAGTTAGGCTACTGTTATTGCCTGAACAGTTACATAACCGATGAATCATTTCGCTGAGATGTGGTATTTTACCGATCGAGTTGTACGTATTAACCTTCGCCATGTGAAATCAGTATCGTATATGGATGAGATCGTGAGGATAATGAACTGTGTGCTGAATGGTGTAGAGTTATGTGGCTCTGCACGTGGGAAGAGATGCTTTTGATCCTTCCTGGCGCTGGTCGATTTCGTATCGCGTGACTGACTGCAGCGAAATGTGTTTCCTAGACATTCGTTCGAGTGTTAAATTAAGTAAATCGTCGACGCTTAGGCAACACTTGAAAATAGTCGGTAACTCCATGTATTTAAAAGGAATTATAAATTGTTCAAAGGATGGATTAAAAAGATCAATTTTTTTAGGGAGTGATTTGTAGTTTCATTATAGTGTTAAAACAATTAAACTAAACTAAACAAACGTTTGAAACTTAAATAATATGTAAATATAAGAAGTAAAGACTTGCAAGTAAATAAACAGAATTATAAATTATTTAAAACGATCGGCCGGCGAAACAAAATTTCCTGTAATACCAATTGTATATTCGCAATATGAAATATCCTGTTCCACGCTTTCGACATTAAAAATTCTTAAATTCTGGGACGACACGTTCCAAACATGCATCGATTACAATATGTCGCAGATGTGATTGCAAAATTTCCGCATCTAAAAGTAACTCGAATATTGGAAAGAATTCCAGTTGAAAATGGCACATAGCTATATACAAGCCAAAGCATTGATCGAAATTTCATGAGTTCCCGAGCTCCACTTACGATATTGAAAACAAAGTAATTGACCGATATTCGAGTAGAAATGAAAATCGATTGACGCTCGTTAGAAACCACGGAGAAGGAATTTCTTTTCCGTGTCAAGGAGAGGAGCGTGTATAACGTAGGTACGGGTTGCTTCGATGCCAACCGGGAGAAAGACGAGTGTAAGTACGATAACCGGATATATTTCATCTCTCCTCTCGACATTCATTGCACGTAACTATGCTCTTTATTCGGCGGACGCGGTGAGCACACTAGCCAAGGTATCCCAGTGAATATTATTCAGACTTGAACGCGTAACGACCACGATTCCGCAGTCGAACGTAAAATCGTAAAATTCCATTGGATCGTGTACAATACAGCTCACTGTCTCTTGGAAAGATGAAGATTCTGCTTTGAAATTTCGTGATTCACCATGTAATTAGGTATGACGGTTCTCCTTTCAGTAAGGAACAACTGTTCACGATGTTTTTTGTCTGAGAGAAATTTGTTTATCTAGTAAAACGTAAATAAATCGATTAATGGAATTAATGAAACAGGAAGAATCTGAATTTTAGCGTCATAAGCGATCTCTTAACTCGTTAAGCCAAAGATTAGAATATATGAAACTAGATACACTGAAAACTAAATAACGAAACTTTCGTTGATACGTAAAAATTCAATGATATATATCACATAAAGCCAACTATGAGTATTAAATAAAACGTTCTTAATTGATTTATATGATACTTCAATATACATATATTAATGATAATGATGTAAGAATTATAAATATAAGTTTTGTGGAAGACGTAACATCTACATCGAACCTTCAATGAATAATTACAGACACAATAATTAAAGAGAACGTAAGTATTTATGTAGCACACTATCAATTCTTGCTCGTATACTGATAGATCGTTCGATATAAACGCGATGTAGAATAACGACGCGCTCCGATCATTTTATCTTGATATCTTAAAAGCTGTTCAGAACAGCCTTCTACGCTACTCTTCGCAGCATCATTTGTGTCAAGCATTATTCTTTTTACTATAGCAAATAAGGAGCTAAGGAATGCGCGAAGCGGTTAAAAACAGTTGAATTCGCCCGTAGAGCAGTCAGTTCTTCAGCAAGATCCCACACGTTGATAGTAATTTCAGCGAGAACGTAGCAAAGCAGAAGGCGCCCTACACGTCGGAATGTATTACCCAAGGCTCGAATCGCGAAGATTGAAAGAAAATACTGTCGATTGCCGGCCTTTGCGTGGGCTAAAACTTACCCTAGCACAGAGCCCCGTGAAAATTGTGCGCTCTGATGATTCTGCATAATGTCTTTCCATCCGTTCCTATGTATACGTGAAGCGATTCAACGCCCGGATGAGCATTACGCATCCCCGGATACAGAATTCCATTTCAACCTACGACCTATCGTTCGTATCTTCCACGAGCAACCTAGTAGAAACTAAAGAATCAAGTATTTCTTTCGCAAACGAATCTTCAATTCCCGTTCTACGATCGCATCGACCTCGCAGTAGTAAAACATTTGCCTAATACAGTGACGTTTCTTCCCACTTTGACGAAGAAAGAAAAATATATACTCTCACATTAATCTTTAACATATTTAATTGGAAGTGATTGATGTTTTTTCATAACAGTTCTTAGCAAATAATAATCTTTTAGTCATTATATTATTAGATCATAAGTGTCATAAATTTTGCTATTTTTTTCATTGTCAATTTTCAATAAGCTGTTGTTTTCTGTCTGAGGGCGACATTTTTAAATTATGTATTTTTTTGATTAGCATTTAATGTTCAATAGAGAAAATGGCGAAAAGATTAGAGAATAGAATTTCAAAACAATATGACAGAGTAGTGGAAACATAGTACTGAAATAGAGGCTCCAATCAAGAATATTTAGAACTCTACGTTCTGATGAATTTCTTCAAAAAATAAAACAGCAAACGCAACAGAAAATATTAATTTACTATGATTTCTTAATATCTATTGTAACAAATTTAATCCTTTGAACTCCTATGTCGAATCTGCTCCAACATTAATTTTCTTGAAAGTTGTTCCTGTATATAACCGAGTGTGACTCAATATCGCTTCAGGCATTCTACGTAAATTTTTTCGTATATATATATAAATAAAAACTTCAAAGGAGCAGTCCTATTATCTTTTTATCGAAACAAAACCAACCTTACAACCTTTACCCTACGATACACCAACGTCGAATAATCTGTTACACCTCTCAGGGTCGTCTGTATAATACGAAAATTCTAGTGTAGCCTTACAAATTTCCGAACACCTATACTGAAGATAGAAAGACTCGAAAGAAGGCTGATGCACCGAGGTGAAAACGAAGGGAAAGGGACGTTTTATCGCAGAAAAGGGAATAGATCGTGCGACGTTGATAACAACTTTGTCCCGGACCTTCGACCCTTAGCACGACGTTCTCGTGTTCCACGTAACACGTATCGAACGTAGGCGATTTAGGTGGCGGGTAATGAGTTCCTGGACCGGGGTTATATTGTGTGCGACTTATAAGGATGCGCCAATCAGCCTGACCACGTATATACGTGTACACAAGATCGATGTATCGGCGCGGATAGACGAGCTGCACTCAGCTATTATTCGTAAGTCGTGATCCTGGGTCAGGCTACAGGGTGTTCTCTATTACTCGGATTCAATACGATATACAGAGATAGAAATAATGCTTAGACATGTTTTCTCTGAAGTCCCTTGTGGCTCATTGCTTTAACCGATGATTTACCGTGTCATTTATTCTAATTGTGCTAATATATCAATGACATAGGAGGCTTACCGAGACTGATATTTCCTACATTCGTTTTGTGAATATCAACTCCTTCTATGAGTGATGTCCTCTCTTATTTTGCAGTCCGAATTTCTAAGGTAAAGTTAAGAGGAAAGTGTTGAAAATTATAGTTAGTAATTCCAAAAGTTGCAAGTAACATTAATACAAGTACACTTGAATTTTGTATTATGATTTCTGAAAATGGTGCTGTGTCTCCCTCATTTGGGATCTAATTTAATTTTTTTGCATCGAAATTGCATTAATTAAATTTTTTATTGCTGTTAGTTTATTTAAAAAATGTAGTTATCCATTTCTAGGCATATTGGGTAAAGTGAACAGTATTATACAAGTTGCGGAATATAGTAAAATTATCTTTTAATTACCTATCAATCTAATTACCCATCAATTAAAAAAAAAGAAGTTCTCTACCCACGAGTTATATGACTGCTTTATTTTCTTCTAAGCAAACATATCTCTTACTCTGCTTTTCTTATTTCTTTGCGTTGAATGTAACTTCAGTATACATTATAACGGTTTATGCATATTACATATGAATAAAATGTAAATGTTTGACTTTGACGACTCGAAATTACAGGACGTACGTAACAGAGAGTAAGATTGGAGGCACGTTCTATAAGAAAAACTATAGTTCTGACAAAAAAGTTGACTGCTAAAAAAGGATATAGCAGGTCGACAACCTCGATGGACTGCTGACTATTCCATAACAGAGAATGTATTCGAGCTCTCTAAGTAAAAGAGACCTTCATCGACTGATACCGAAACAGGAATACACGCGGTAGCAATAATGTTATAACCTAGAGCAACAAGCATTAACTATCACTTTATACATCTTAACTACCCCTAATTAAAAACTTATTTATGGAGGAAGTAGTCTATCCGCACTGTAAGCGGAATAGAAATTAAGTCGCTTCTCGATGTCTCTTCCTCGATAAATTAAAGTGAATAACTGATGTGATTAAACGATACAGGAAAGAGAAAGCCGCACACGCTTAAATTGCTGCATTACACGTCAGTCAACTTTAGAATATGGAGATTATACAAAAAAGATACGACAAGTATATTTTTGTTAATTTTTTCATTCTAATTCCTCTGCATAACCGAAGAATGGTATTTTAATATGAGGCAATTGGAAATGAAAACAACTTGTTAAATCCAAAGGTAGACTCTCAAAAATAATTTATAACTAACAAAATTTTGTAAAAACTGACGGTATAAGAATATCTTCAAAGGATCTTCAATATTTTAATACCATAAGAGAGCGGGAGAAGATATCTTTAGAGCAAAAATCAAGTAAAAGGACAATTTTGGTAATATGGGGTTAATTAACGATGTATTCTGAATTTTATAAATGGAACACATAAGTGTTTGTTTTCCCGTAGTCTTCATATTACTATATTATTATAAAAGTATTTGAAAAAAGGAACGCTTCGGTACATATTCTGGTCTTTGTGACTCAATCGCACACTAGAGACTGTTGCGTGCAACGAATCGTCGCACGTTGGCTACACGCGGAGGCACGGTGATAAACTGCAACGCGAAAATCCTCGTCAGCTTTTACGAGCGATCGGCAGGCTTCGTGTTTTATTGCACACCCCACAGATATAGCCGAAGGAAAGTTGCACCCAAGAGAGTAGCACAAAGCAATTCCAGGGTCCTGAACCCACCTACATAACGATCTAGCTAGTTACCCACACAGGAATCTCTGTATAAATACAGTTTCTACGACGCGACGTGTCGCGTACCTACACGTTACCTGGCTACCTTCCTACGCATGCATAAGTAAGAGTACACCTATAAGAAGAACCAACACATTCGTTCTTCGTATAACTTTCTAGCTAGTAAGCATAAGCGTAAGCTTGCGACGTACTGCTTGCTTCTTCCTCCTCTTCTTCTCTTTCTTCGTATTCTGCTTCTTCTTCTTCGTTTTCTTTTCCCTGGTATACTATATCTTCGGTTATCTTTGCCAAGGAAGAATCGTAAATTCGTGCTCGCGGGCTAAGTTGTGCGTAAAACACTCGACGCAGCTTCCTGCGATGATTTACTCGATCCCGTCCGTCGTGCCTTACGGACGGCGTAAATTGCGCCCGCGTAAACTCGCATTTTTCCAGCAAATATCGCCGAGGGATGCCTAACCATGCTGGAGATCCTGCATGTATCTGAATGTTTTGGTATCCTTAGACAGCTCTAATGGATTGCACTGACGAATCTAAGTGTATTTCCGCTTTCAAGAGATTCATGGGATAACACAGCGTGAGACCCTATGTTATTCTATTTTTAGACTCGATGTTAAAAGTGTCTCGTATATCGCAGAAATGCATTCTGTGGGATGAACAGATTGTGGTTCCTTATGTAAATTTGAACTCTTATGGAAATAATCGATTTTACTCTAATTGTATCGTCTTTGTTTCTACAAATATTGTACTCTATTCTAGTTATACGTAATGTATTTGTTTACGTGCAATTTATAACTTTGGACTTTCAAAGATCTGAAAAAAATTACAAAAGAACTATTCAAAACTCCACTACACGATATAATCATTTGAGAAATCAAATGTTTGAAAACTTGTTCCATAAGAGGAAAAAATCTCAAACCTAAACCCAATTTACCAATGAATAGTCTAAGATCATGTTTAAGTTCCTCTATCGCTCTGACGCAACTTTCTGCCCAAACACATTTTTTATAGAGTACAATGCGATTACACCAAACTTTCCCTTAATTACGATTGATTTTGTTGAGCCTTAAAAATATACCGATACTTTCGTAATACGGTTCATTGGCTGATTTCATAACTTCGTGATTCATCATCAGTTGGAAAGCTAGGAGATGTAAGTCACGTTCAGGTGTGTACAGTGTTGGCAAGTTGGCTTTCGCCAGTGTAGCGGTTAAAGTTAGTTTCATTAGGGTCAGAAAAGGCAGCGATGCGGTAATAAAACGTTCCAGATGCACGTGCATTCTGGCGATATCCCTTTATCGTCGAGCTGAATGTCTAGGGATTATAACGACCGATGGACCACCCGCGGTTCCGCCAGTTGCAGCCGTCATTCATACGATTTTTACTTACCGCGGGAAGATTGCCGTGTGGCGATGTTATCAGGTGCTAGTCGATCGTGTACTTGTACATTTAATTTCCTGCTCGATTGGCGGAGAGCGGGCAACATGGTGGGAAAAGGTCGCGAACACACACAGAAAAAGAGCGATCCACGGATGATCAAGGAACTGATCGCTTAATTCGCGAAATCATCGAGTTACAGGATTAAGACAAGGAGAAAAGATGGTTGATTGGTGATTAAGCAGGGAAAAAAGTGGTAATTTAGAGTAACTTCCTGCGAAAGGATAATCAGTGTGTTCCAGTTAGCCAGCTGTATGTATACAGTTTGTTTCACAAAGTTTATGTCAAACTTCAGGGATATTTAGATTAGAACTTCATTTATTCGAACAGGAAAAAGAGAAAACAATTAGATAATAGAATAGTTAGATAATAGATATAGTAAGAGATGTTCAAAAACTAAAGCTAAATAGTTACTCCTGTATTGTATTCAACTATACTTTTTTGACATATGTTTTCAACTAACAGCCTGTAACGACGCAAGAGACTTTATTGCTGTATAAGTTACCGAGTCAATAGCAGGACATAATAAATATAATATATAGCAGTACTAGATAAATGCATTGATACAATTCAGTGATAGTAACAGATGAATGTACCTTGTCGTTTAATTATTACAAGATTCATGAGCATGTAAATTTTTCATATTATATACATTGCTCAGTTTACTTCTACATTTTAAATAATAATCCTAAAAGAGATTTTAAGCTTTAAGACACAATAATATGGCGTAGACAAAAGTAGATAACACTTCACCGAATAGAACGTGTTATATACATATACTTCAAAATTAGTATAATATTTGGACTACTTATTAAGACGTTTTAACTCCATCTTTGTGAAACACTGTAAATATAATGAAAAGTAACATGATTAAAGAAGGCAATGTTTGCAAGTTCCGAGTTAATTCATGAATTCTTGAACGGGAAGGTACTGAGACTGGAGGTTGTGATTCGGAAGCCGAGTAAACTGTAATCTCTTAGAAAATTGGAGTAACTGTTTTTTGATATTCCTTTGCACAGGAATAATATCGCGAGAGCATCCTGCGAAATCGGTGCGTTTCGAAAGCTAATGCCTTGCTGTGCGTTCCCTATTTATTTCTATCGTTCCACAAGGATAATTAGGAACACCTTATAAATACGATTCGATTTAACGAGTTATCTATTTTAAGAGCCAGAAAGAAGAGGAATCTAATGTGCACCGGATAAATTGAATGATAACATTTATATTTCATTTGCAACAGGACTCTCGATAAAAGATTAAAGCAAGTATGTAAAATATACTCGTATTACTCGAGATTAAGAGAAAATTATCGCTGAACAGGTCTATACATACATATGGTGTTGCACGTAATTATTATTTAACTATTCAAACGATACAGGTCTTATATTTTACTTTCCTTATTTCTTTCCATTTCGAATAATCGAAAAAATGTAAATTCGATTTACAGATGGACAAGTTGTGTTGAAATAATTTATTTTAGCTTTCTAGGCTATTGCAAAATAGAACTATGATTTTTAATGAAAAGTTAAAAAATATGTAACTATAATGTACAAATAAATTTAACTAATTCTATATATTTGCTAGCATTCATCCTTCCTCTTTATAAGTATAAGAAACGCTAGAGATACGTAGCATTATTTCAAATAATAATTAGTTAAAAATAAATAAACCATGAAAAAATCATCAGCAGAAGTGCATTTTTTCTTGCTTAATTATAATCGTTTATATTATACAAATCGTAGATGAAGATTTAAGCAAAGTAACTCAACTGTTCACTCACGAAATCCGCAAAACAGGAAACGTTTCCAACGATTACAGTTACTAAAGAAAGAACTGGATAAGTTTCGCTGAATCCTTATAACCACTCGAACGTGACTAGAAAATCATGTTCGATTGAATATAAAAACAGCAAAGAATAGAAAGACACGGTCTAACATCGTACATGGATCAGCTTGGCAAATATCCTGGATTTGTCGTTTCGCGTAAAATGCGATTCGCATCGAGCTCTTTTCTTCCCCGCGAGCCGCTCCTTTTCCTCGAAGAAAGGGTCCCGGAATGCGATCGTGGCGAGTGCCAGTTTCGCGTTAACACCGTTTCAACTGGCAAAAAGTGGAGCCTCGATGGAGAACGTTGGTTCGCGCGTCGCTGTTAAAACATTTATTGGCGTGAGACCTGGAAAACGTCGGTGTTGGCGAGCACGAATATTTTCGTGGGAGATGACATTTAATGTTTGTGACACGCTGCTTTTAACCTTTTTCTAAATCCTGGATCATAGATCTTGTTGCGTTGATGTTACTGTCTCTTCAAGCAATTAACAAAGAATTTTGGAAATGACAGTTATCAGAGAATTTAGGTGGATTGATGACAAAATTAATTGAATATTAAAGGAATTTGAGTCAATTAAAAATGACCGATAAAAGATATTAAAAATTTTATAAAGTTAGGCAACCTACCTACTTATATATATATGTCGGAGATAAAAGGAAAACCGGAGTCTTTCCTTTGAGATTTTGGGAAAAGTCCTCTACTCCTTTAGCCTGAATTCTATCATAGCCGTAATTAAGCAATTGCCATTCAGTCTGATTGTAATTATTCGAAATTTGTGATAGCGAGATTGGGCTCGAGGCGACAACTGGTCGCCGAACGTAGCCACAGTCACGGGATGGACGTTTTGCCTGACGGAGGTGTGGAGTGGTTGTGTGGTTCTCCCTAGAAATGTGGTTGTAGCTGCATATGGCCTCAAGAACGGGCCTAGCCGCGTATGATTTTACTTCGAAGGTGTCAATATAATGGGACACACGTTGTATTAATAACCAAACTCCAGATAGAAACTGCCTAACAACGGCGATTGGAACTTTCTCGACGTTTCTATCGAGTATAGCAAACAAATGCAATCGTACAGCGAGAAAGATTTCCATTAATCTGGCATTCGTGTGATCGCCTTGGAAAGTAATACATCGAGCAGTTATATCGAGCGTCTAAGAACGTATTTTGTGCCTAGAAGCATTTTTCACTTAGTAAAGAGTTATCCCGTTGACCGTAGATTCGTTTGAACCCAAAAACATTGTTAATAGCGTTCGTTAAACATATTGTTCGTAAACTTATTATTCGTAGACTTATTATTCGTTAAACATATTGTTCGTAAACTTATTATTCGTAGACTTACTATTCGTTAAACTTATTGTTCGTAAACTTATTATTTGCAAACTTATTATTCGTTAATCTTAATATTCGTAAACTTAATATTTGTTAAATTTAACATTCGTTAGACCCATTGTTCGATAAACTTCATATAAGTCCTGTATATACGTTAAATATAATCTCTGCTTGTAAATGATGGATAATTCAAACGAAGAATCATTACGCGCCACAAATTCCAATGTTACCCCGATATATATATCGAACCATATATGGATATATATATATATATATCGGCCATATATAACCATAGCGCAATATCACAGTTTTGGATGAATATCTGCTTTTTTTGTAACTGCATTTCGTAATGGTTATTCTTTCTTCGATTTTTTTTTTTTTTTTTTTGCGTCAACGATGATTAATTGTAACGTCATTCGTGAAGGATAATTAAAGACAACGTGTAATCCATTCCGAGCTCGTTAATACGGCGTTGGACGAGATTAGAAGAATAAGTTGTTCGCGACACGGATCCCATGTGTAAAGAAGAAACGAGTTTATTTCGAAAGCGGTCACATTTCCTCTCATTTTGATATCCGGCCTTCGATAATATCTTCTCTTAAGCTACTTACATTTACAGGTCTCCGGTTGGCTAGCTTTTAAGATGTTTATCAATGATGGAACACGTATTATCTGCTAATGCTTCATCAGAGATAGGTACACGCGTTACACGCGCGTTCGAAGAAAGTTTGCTGTTTGAATCTAAATAACGAGAGTTGTTGTTCGAGTTAGACACGCGAGCCGGGTGCACGCATCGTAAACAACTCGGTGTCAAAATTAATTTGTTCCGAACAGCGTTGTAAATTGAGATATCTTAGGATCGAGTGTCTCTACTCTTATATCTTTGGAAACTTGTCGTTTTATTCAATAAAATAGAGAAAGGATTGACGATAGAGAAGATACTAAATATATCCTTGAAATTCCTCTCTTTTTTTCTCTTTGTAACTACAAGGTTAAAAACTAGAATTCAATACTATAAATTAACATAAAAAGATCAGATGAAACTGCATTAGTACAACGTGGCCTGTAATGAATTGGTATCACGATATCTCGTTTGGTTTATTCGATAATATAACATGTCTACAACATCGTCCATTACGCTGTGATACTATGAAGAATGAAGAAAATTGCAGAAAACTATCAATCTCGAACTCGCTTTATACTAAAAGAATTGATAATAGATATTCTAACGAGTTTACCATAAAGGCTTCGACACCAATCCCCTTTATTATTTCAACTAAAACAAGGTCCCAAGAGACACCCTTTTTTGGATGTGACTCAAATCAGAATTTCTCTATAATTTCACAAAAACTCTCTAACAACTTCCTAAGCTCGAGACAATGGCGACAAAAAACGCTGGCCAATCGCAAAACCAATCTCCATAAAACTAGATCCCGCAATCATCGCTTCATCAGCCACGGAGGGAATCATTCAAGAGACTGCCGACATAGACGTTACGGTAATAAACACGAGAAACGCGAATCATCCTCGTCTGCGTTCACCCGATCAAGGTTCAATCATTCCATTCCGTCTTAGTTAGATTTAGATTCGAGAAACTCGACGACGGTCGTCCACGCAATCGCGTTCAGGTTCGTTAATGCGATCGGACGTGCGTTCTATCCTCTAATGGATGTACGCGATTGCTGGACTCCGGGTTGCGCGTGCACCCGTGCACTAAATCATGCCCCTTACCGAGGGATAAACGATTCACGAAGAAATTCAAAGTATCCGCGGGGCGATTTCTCGAAGCAGCGCGCGCGGCTAGTGATGAGATCTGAAACGCTTCGAATCTCTTTTCGAATCTGCATTATACAAGGTGTCCGGTAATTGGTGTTATAACCGAGCAGAGAGTGATTTCTCGTGAAAAATAATTCGGAAATGTAGAACGAAGATATTGGATGTGAAGCTCCGGGTTTGAGAAAAACTATTTTAAAAAGCCGAGAAAGAATTAACGGACTAGAAGCAACAACTGTTTTTATTTTCGAAGAACTGAAAAATGCAAATAATACACTGCACGGATGATAATTTAGTTGAACAAGTACAATAAATTGTGTATGAAATCACCTATCTGTCGATTCGATTGATATTTTGAATAGCTTCTATATACTGATAAAAGTAATTGTAAAATGTAATGGTCCCATCCTGATTTACGAAGGTACGCGAATTAAAAAATTGATACTCTACAATGACGAATTTTTAAACTCGATTTTCTCGAAAATGACGACTCCAAAGCAATTGTCTTACTCTTGATTTTCTTCTTATTTTGAGCCATACAATTTTGCTGACTTCAATTGTATTGCGAATTTAAGATCACAGTGTATACAGATTCAAAGCGATTCGAAGTGTTTCAGATCCCATCACTGCACGCGGCTAATCGTGGAGCGCCGCTCGATGGCCGCTCGCGCGCGATCGCCTGCCCTCGAGAACCAGCTGAGACGCGCAGATTACAGCGAACGTGCTACCCATATTAATAAACTAGTTTTTATCGAGGTCGTATGTCTGTTGGTTCCCTTGAAACTCCATTCAAACCATCGGCTACCGGAGCACCGCGACGTTTCGCCCAGACGTCAGTGTCGTCGTCCAGTCATCGCCTCTGGGAAACTATTGCCAATAATTATGGATAATTAGAGGCGACAAGCATGAACAAGAGTAAGTTTACGTGTGTTCGTTTTTAACTAGTTTTTTGGCTTTATGCTTTTCTTTTGTTGTGGTTCAGGTAAGTCTCATTTTGTATAATGATACAGTGTCTTGCTGATAAAATAGGACACGATATTGGATATCTGTAAGTTCAGTTTTGCAATATGTTGATATCGATGATAAATAAAGCACTTTAGTTCTTCGAATTTTTTGATAAAATTCTAATGGAATAAATTTCTTTTAATAATATTTATTAACGTATTTCGAATATCTGATGTCAGGATATTCCTTAATAGAATGCGAATTTTTATACATTTATATAATAACACGTATAATAATAAACGGACGTGATAGCGTTTTCAATCTTAAAAAGCATAATGCGTCTCGCCACTCGACTTTATTGAGCCTAAGTCATGATTGCCTGATTTTGCGACGATTACAATTCATCACGCCGATTGAACTACTTCCTCGGCCACGCTTCTCGAGGTTGGGAAGCTGCCAGAAGAAGGAGGAGCTCCGTAGTGCGATGTTGGCCCGAAGAATCGTGACCCACAGCTGGCTTTCCTAAGCGGACTGCGATTACCGATTAAATCGCGGACGCTGGATCTTCGTGTGCAAACATACGAACGGACGAGGGTCCATAGCGGGTGTAGGTACACGATGTTACGGCGCAACGGTAAATTCTTTAGGAACGACTGAACATGAGCAGTCTAGAACCACTGGGAACGCCGGTTATTTATGTGCAGAGAATAACGCCGGGTCACGAGTGGTGTGGAACCGTTTTGGAATCAGCGCGAATGGGGGACTGATAATTGGGATACAGTGAGATCGTAGAAAATGATAGTAGGTGTCTCGAGTAGTGCACGAAACACAGTTAATGGAAATTAACACCTTGACGCACAATTTTGTTCGACCTAACAAGTCAAAAATACACAATTTTCTTTTTAGCGCTTCTTAACTATGTATATGTATTTGTATATATATATATATATATATATATATGTATACATGTATAATGTTCAAATTTTGATAATTCAGGGATCGATTCTGAAATCTGAAAATCGAGTTTATTGTAACAGTACTTAAATAAAATACAGAGGTAAGCAACAATTAATAATAATTAATAACAATAAATAATAATAAATAACGAAGCTCTGTACAAGGTCTACCTGAAAATCGGGAATCGATTTTCCACGTCCTAAACTATCACTCTTCCTTTGTCAATCTTCTATACTGTCTATTTCTAACGATCGAAATCCTTCTTCTTCTTTAGTCGTCTGTCTGTGAATTGACTATTTGGCGAATTGGTTGTCCATAACAGTAAAAAAGGTCACAATGTCCGTTAGACAGAGAAAGTTCCTTTGTTTATCCGTGTTTGAACTCTTGGGAAGTTTACATGTGTATGTATATATATTATGGATATATATTTTTGTGCAATTCATACCTTACGTGTTTAATAAAGACGAAAGATATATATATATATACTAGTAGTAGTATTTAATTTTATTTATATATAAGATATATATATATATATATATATATATATATATATATATAATTCTATCGTAATCTTGACTTAAATAGAGACTAATAATTATAACTTCTAATGTCGTAATATTTTATTATGGTATCTTAGAACCCCACCAAAATTTTAATATACTTCCACTCCATCACAATTAAGGGTACAATTCAAACACAAACAAATTTCTACTTCCTGCATTTTATATAGAACATTTTGATATACAGAGACTATAAGAGGTATTTACACACCACTGTTTGTTATAGCATTCGTATCATCTAGTAATACTTTTTAGTAATACCATATGACTACAGAAATTTTACGCCATGAAAGATGTGTGAAAATCGAATATATAAATCTTCATTAAAAAAAACGCTTTTTGAAAAAGTAAGAATATGCAACAAAACTTGCCACTATAGATACACGTACAGATCATTATCAATTATTCTATCAAACGCTAACATCAACACCGATGTCTTGTATCTAAAATAAAATCACCAGAATTTATGCATAAAGTACAATGTTTCCTTGCCTAACCTGGCCAGGATGTCTTTTCTGAAGCAGTCTATCAAATCTCTCCAGGTCGGTATGACCTCCGGCATTAATCCAAAGGAGGGAGACGAAAATAGCAACAGAAGGAGGTTGTCGAACAAAGGGAAGCGCAGAATAATGGGGGGATGCCTCGAGGGGGTAAGAAGGATACGAGATTCCAGCAACTCGGTTGCAAATGCAAGTAGGCAGACACACACAACGGGCAAATGCGGTGGGTTCAAAGCGGTTATCAGTGCTCGCCTCTCATCCTGGGGAGTAGTTAAAGTACACGGGGGCCTGGCTACAACATAGACCGTTGTACTAGATTTCTATCTACGTAATTATTCCGTCTACGAGAAACTTTCCGTTTATCCTTGAGAATTCACAGCTGGCATTAATCTCAATTAACACATGGAATCGGCCACAACATCCAGGTCACCAATCACTTGTACCTGGTGCATTTCATTAAATCGATTCCAATTTCTTAACTGATCATGGATAGCGTTACCAAGTGGAATATCGTGTTTCTCACCCATGTCTCACCTTTTTCTCTCACCTTTGATTTCTCTAAGACTATACAACTTTCTACTCTTTTTTTATATTTTCTTTTTTTTTTGATAGTGAATCGCGAGATATACATATCTGATATCTATCTCCTTTTCAAGATTGTTCCACGTTCTTCAAGCTTCTTTTCTTTCTCTTTTTCTTGTTGGACATAGATCTTTGAAACTTGACTTCGTCACGAGACTCTTCGTTTACCGAATATAATGGGACAGTTCATGCTTCAGTTCGTGCGTCACTTTCTCTTATCTTTATTATTTCCTCGATGAAAGTGCTGCTGATGACACCTAATATAAGTGGAATATCGTGTTTCCTATTTTTCCTGACAGCCTTCCACATGACGTCTTACGATACATCTGGGTACTGACAGCTTTTCGTTTGTCGGTTGCTTCCTTCTTTACGTCCTTGCTTCTGTTTCTACTACGTTTTGTCTCAGAGTAGTATTGTTGTGTGAAATATTATTCCATGCGATGATCCAATTGACGACAAGTACAAAATTACTATGATTCAAATTTTTAATATGTTTCTAATAATTATTTCAACAATACTTTTAACTTAACCGTTGCCTTTTTGCTTTTATTAAATATTCTTTGCTGTTGTTTCCTTACACTTCAAAAAAGAATATTGATCCTTGACTGAACTGATTCGTACAAACAAGAATTAACAACAAAATCTTGTCGAATAAAAGTAGCGTATCGCTCCTCGAGAAGAAACTGGAAAGGAAATTTTGCTAGCGACGAAAGCTTTAATCTGAAATTGTATTCTTCCTTTTTTTTAAATTTCGTTATATTTACCGTGCTATTTTCGTACAGTATTTAGTCTCCCTACATCCTGTCTACGTTCCTCTTCTACTTCTCCATTTATTAAGGTTACGTAAATCTATGACCGAAGCCAATGCCGTTAGCGTAAGCTACACTGCTCCGGGTAGTATAGTTTTCTCACGAGAGGATTTCGCTGGCGGGAATGGAGCGATCAGTTTCACGACGCGAATCTCAGCCAAATGGAAGTTTCGCGTGCCGATTAGAAAACGTATATACACTGAAAATGCATTAAGTTGACTTGGTCATTTGTCAGTGTCTCTTCGATATTCTTTCCCTTCGATCCAAAAAATTGTCGACATCCTGGAAGCGTAAAGAAATGTATAAGGTATCCCACTGAAGGTTTCTGCTTTGAACTATAAACTATTCCACTATAGCGGTGTTACTCATTTATTTTATTAATATTTCATTATATTCATATTTATATTATTATTTTTATTATTTCATTGCTCTGAATTATTCCATTGATTTCTCGAATAAAAAATATGAGCACAAAAGTTTAAAGTGGTTCATATTTTATATCTTCTGTGCAAAGTATAATCTATGCTTTCTTGCACAATTAAAATAACATTGTTAATGAAATTAATAAGTTACAAGTTATCCATATTAATAAATATCCATGTGGAACAGCAATGAATTTGCGAATGAAATAAATGAAATTTTACCAATTAGTATCATTTTCTCATTTTTATTACAGGTCAGTTAAATATTACTTTTTGAGATACTAAAAATCAGGCGTCAAATAAATCAAAGTTACATTTTCAAATTTTCACTAGCAATAAGTAAAAAGATATTTAAAAAATGAAAAATGAAAAATGAAAAATTGTCCCATTATTTATACCTAACCCCAACAACAGACGAATAACGAAGACCTAAATATTATGGCAGAAAGAAAATTTTTAAATGCTATTTTACAACTTAATGTAAAATCCCATTTCATCTTAGAAAGTGAGGACTATCTGTCAGAACTACGTTTGGAGTGAGAAAATGCTTCAGTGTCTCACAAACCAGGATCGACAACGCATGTCAAACTATTTCAAGCGTCAGAAGTTAAAAGCAGGCGTTGAAGGCGACGATTCGTAAAACTCCGAAAGTTTTACATCTCAGGTGATTCGTCATGGAGTATGCTGAACTTCCCACCCGTATTAATGCGTCCATATTTCCGTAGCAAACAGAGAAACAAGGCATCCGAAGAGGCGAAGAAAAAAGGGACGAAGACGTGATTCCGCGTGACGACAAAAGCGAAGATGAATGTATAGCCGCGAGCCAGCCATGGGTCCGAGGCATTACGTGTTGCCTTCCCAAGCATGGCAGTACGACATTAGGCATGTCACTGTGTTCTTGCCACTTACATCGCGCTATTACGATCCGCCTTGGGCTGACTAACGTAATCCTCGACGACAGTCGGCGAACGTACTGAACCAACGAAGCGTTGCAAAGCTTCCTCGTCCTTCTCGTTTTTCATTTTGTGTTTCCGTCGTTTTACGAATTTTGTTGAACGCTGCAAGAAACCGACTCGGTCGAACAGATCCGGTAATTGAACGGTCTACAGACGAATCGATGCTATTTCGACTTCAACGTTTCCTGAATCCTTCGTCTCAGCACGGTGTCTCTCGCTATTTATGACGAGTACATCTTTTTGCTGGTATTACTCTACGTAATAGAGAAGTGTGACTGTGCACGAGACGTTGGGCTCAAGAATGCGAGGGAATTTATCAAATGCAGGAGGTTGAAGGGTAGGTAAAGTAGGAAGTGTAAAATCTTCTTCGCTACGTGTTTCGAAGTTATAGGAAAGTTTCGATTAAAGAGACTTGAGGTTTATTTAATTAAAATATTTGAAAAATGATTTTTTGCGTGATATATCATTCCATTTAAATAGATATTATTTTAAAGTGACTATTGGATAGTTTATTTTAATAATCATGTTAGTTAATAGATTTCTCAATAGATTTTATTGACGGTTATTTTTTAAAACATTATTTATTATAGCTGATAGTATAGATCAAAGTTTAAGCCCATAGTAAATTCGATCGATGCCGTTGGAAAGGTATATAAAAGGAAGTAGGACGTAAAGTCAAGTTTGATGTATGACTGCAAGGGATTAAGGATCGGGTGCAATTTCCTTTTCATACGCTACATGTCACTGAGTGATAGATAATAATGTGCTTTAAAGAGAAAAAGAATCCAACAGTCGAATTTCTGAACTCCGGTAATTGAACTGTCCGAACAGCTGACGGATTTCTTTTCTGTAATACCCAAAATTGACCCTGGGATGTTATGCCTTATTTCTTCGATCAAATTTTACTTTGAAATTTTTTGTAATTTCACTGACTCTATACTTTTCCGATATCACTGAAAGTCATAATATCACAAACATAGAATATCGATGAGACAGTAAATTATTAAAACTATTTATTCGAGTCCAGATTCTACGATCATTCTAGTAAAACCATTTAAAATTGAATTTAAATTAACAACGGAACTTAGAAATAAATTAATTCTATCTGGGTCTTTACACGTCTTGAATCCGACGCATTGATAAAAAATTACAACTGTTGGAAGCAATATCTAACACTTAGCAGTCCCCACAAAAATCCGGATGTTCCCACGAATTTTTCATACCTTCCCACAAGAACAAAGCCCCTTCATTAATTCTTCGGAAACATCATCGCATAAAAAGTCTGGGAACCAATCGGAAATTACATCGGTGTGACGGCGACGAAGGAACGGAACACCCGGCGGCGGACTTTTTGCCTAAAACGTCCTAAACGCGACTTGTCGGCAATCAAGACCTCTTACTTCCTTCCCCTTAGTGACGAATTCCCCCTTCCTCTAATTCATCTTCTTCACCAAGGCAGTACATGCAATAGTCGCTAAACCCGTAATACTATCGATGATGACACCTGACTAAAGTAGCTAGATATTCATGGCATGACGGGTCCTCCAGTGACAATTAACCGTTCGAATCGGCGGAAGTGGTCGGCATTCACCGTCAAGAAACCGTTCACCATCACGAAACGGAAAAGAACCGACGGGCAAATCGTCGTGATCACGAGATGAGTTTCACGAAGACGATCGCGCAAAGTTCCAGTCGAGGACGCTTAACGACGACTCGTGACACGCAGCCAGGGTTAACGGTCTTCGTTATTTCTGTCGGTGGCTCTCGACCGTCGCGGAAAATTACCGGTTATATTCCTGGATTATACGGAGCAATTATGACGTCAAAGGACTTCGAGGCGGCGCGGCGTGTCCACTGACTAGGTTTGTGTTTCGTTTTGTCTTGGCTTTTCTCTCGATAACTCGTGCATGCTAGTACCATGAAACAAAGGATCGAACACAATGATGCAAATGAAGTAATAGATTTATACGTTCAATTTGTGATGGTAATATGGCCTTCGTCGCTGGTAATATTCATTTCGATTGTATAATTGTTATCTGTTCTTTTTTTTGCATATATTTTGTCAGAATTTTAATTTAGTAGTTTTCGTTGATACTTTGATAGGTTGGTTTGAAATAAAGCTATTTACAGTTTCTTGGCAATGCCTTCGTGGAGAAACTAATGAAGTTGTCTAAGAGGATATTAGGCAAATTGTACTTGATTACGTAGATATGTTTTTAGAAACTTGGTTTTACGAATATAGTAAAAACCTTCCACGTATGTTCGTGATTTACAATGCAACTTTCACTTAACTTTTACGTTCTATCGTTTGAGTATAATCAAAAGCTGTTACATATATGCTCTAATCCACGTGTTGTTAAAATATTTCTTCCCCAGCAGAGTCGACAATTGTTAACAAGATATTTATACATATATTGGTAATACTTGTCTAAATTCTATTTCTTACAAAGCAATACGTATTAACACTGATAACTTGTAATTTGTGATTCGTAAAATTTTATCAATAGATAATATAAATTCCATTTATATAATATTCACCTTGATTCCATCGCGTGCTTTGAAATCTCTGAACGTTTACCCTTTTTTTAAACTCATTAAGATTCGACGTAATATCAGCTAACCTATTATATTCAATCATCGATATCACATCCGCGTCTGAAACATTTCAAATAGACGGACACAAATCATGTTCCTTTCGTTTAACAGCATACTTGCCTAAAATAAAATCGTCCATTCCTCGGCATATAATAATCGTGATTTACATAGGACGAGTTAACGAGCCACGTAACGAGACCAGTGTACCTATTTTGCAGAGTAATCGTCTCGAATTAAGTCGCGACAGGGAACTGGCTCGACCACGAAATTAAACAGGTGTATTATAGAGGACAGTACGGTAAGCAGGAACACAGTTACGAGTTTTCTTGAACGCGTTAATTAACGAGCTGCAGGAAGTTGCTACGGTCGCGCATTTACGTAGCCACCGATGGCTAAACGTTATTCGTATGTCTCGCTTTCACCAGCAGCGGAAAAAACATGTACCTTGGTTGTATGATGTTTATGATCTGTGATCGTCTCTGATGTGATAAACGTTTATTTCGCTTATTTTACATTTTCTGATAGTGATACCCTATTGCTCGACAGTTTTATTACAGGTGTTTTGTATGTAATTCTCAATCTTGCGCTCGTGTTGTAACATTAACGTTTTATTTTCTCGTTGTTAGTTAGTGCATGGAAATGAAAAAGACAAGGATGGTCAAAAGTGCAGAGACTACAGTGTAGTTAGATTTTGTAATTTGTATCTTTGAATATTGTGGATATTTTATTTGAAATTTTAAGAATCAAATCCTGGCTGTATTTCAAAATACCTATAACACAAAACGGAAGACGCTATCTTTAAATGAGGAAGTGATAACGTATACTTGCAATATTTACGCCTTTAATTGCTACTTTAATTTCGAATATCCATCTTCGCTCTGGATAGTTAAACCACCTGAAACGTTTCAGGCGTAAAACTGGCGCAGCTTGGATCCGTATCAACATTCGTCCCGAGCATTTCCTCTAAATTCAATTTGCCCCAAATCACCGTCCATTTTTTCACTGTTCAACCGCTATTGCGAATTCTCGCGGGCCAGTTTCGAACAAGCTTGCGCGCAAGCTCGTTTAGAAAGTAATTTTGTCTCGCAGATATAAAACTGCCTTTAACCTCGTTTCCAACCGAATGAGTTCTTTCCATAGAGACTCCGCAACGTTTACTGAAATAGGCTGGCGATATTAAACCAGCAGAACGCGCAAACGAGGTTAAGTAGAATATTTCTAACAGGGAATGACCATTTTGGAACATTATCTCTGCACGTGCAATTTGAACCAACAAAAATGTATTGTGTAGAGTTGTAAAGAAGCCGAGAGGTCCTAACGAATTTAAGTGTCTCTCAATTTCACGAACTGTAGCATATTGTTAGCCGAAACGATTACGTTTACTAATTGTCTTTACAGTTAACTTGTTGGCTTTGTGACACGGACAAGTGATATTTTTATTTTCGAGGAATTTTAGACATTTTAAATTTAATCTTTCGTTTCTTGAAAGCAGAAATTGAGGTCTAGAAATCGTCGCTGATAAGTTTCTAGATTTTGACATTTGGACACTCAATAATAACGGCATGTCATAAATCAATATCCTTAGGCTTATTTCACTCCTACGCTGCTGCTTTAATGCAATTTAGTGGGCGGATGCTCGAAGACTAGTTATGGACTAAAGTAAACTCCATTAATTGAATTAACACGTACTTTCTGATATTATTATGAAAGAAAGAACATTTCAAAAAGTTCAGGTTTTTCTAATAACAGTTTGCAAAAGATTTTTTCAGGTAACATTTCAACACATCTGCACCGCGTCATTTTGTACACTGATTCACAAAAATATTTGAACACTTATCGTGGAAAAATTTTCATTAAGATGTTTTTCATAGCAGTACCTGTATTTCGGCTTAGAATAAAATATTTTTCTATCTCTCTAAGGGATTGGTTTCTCCATTCAATTTTTATAATCTCTTTATAAACATAATTATACTACATCGTTAGTTTTATTTCCAGTTCTATATGAAACAAACTCTCCAATCCTGTTTTTTATAAGATTCACGGCTACCGTCTAATGATGACTGGATGAGCTCCAGGCAGCACAGCAACTCCGTCGATGCTGTGTTTGTCAAAAATCCATCAACATCGAGATGCAAATCAGTCTGTTTGACAGGAAACGCGATGCGGGATCGGGATCATCGATGATCATCGCTGGTAACAGCAATGATAAAGGTACGACTAACAAGAAAACATTCCCTTTACGACCGCTTGGAGCCTCCAGAGTCTTTTTCTCGCTCGTCATCCGAGACTCGACACGTACACAGCCTGTTGCACGTGTAACTCGTCAATTGCCGGCCGTAGACACTGTGATCTTCTGGATAGGATCGTCTATATTTACGAAGTATCCTGTCCGACAATTCGTGTTCCATTTGCCTGCGCAGCCTGAACGACATCCCGATCCGTCCGACGACGACGTTCACGTGTACGTGGCTGAATATGCGCGTGGGTCGTTAATTGAGCAATGAAACGTCTGCGTATATGGCACTATGAGTGACTAGCCTTGGATACGGTCGTATGCTACGTAAAGGCACCGATAAAATTTATACGAAAGTGATAAATGTGACGAGGAATGTAATGAAAGACGCATAAAGAACGGATGATAGAATAAAGAGAAAAAAGAAAAGATGGAAATAAGATAGAGATATGAAGAAAGTAAAAGGTGTAAGGAAATGTTGATCAAAGACGTATGAAGAGAATAGAAATGGAGGGACATACGGTTGGAACAACTCTGATATCGAAAAATGTGGCGATAAAGGAATATAAAGTACGAAGACTGTTGAATAGGTAGGCATAGGGGGGACAAAAAAGAAAAACATGGTGTGGTGACGCAGAGATATGACGATAGGGATACACAGGGACACGACAATACGTAGGTGGGTATAGAAATATAGAACGACGAGGGAATAAAGAGATGTAATAAAAAAGGGTAGCGAGGGAGAACCTTAAGGTATGAATGTAACATTCAAAAAAAGGAGGAAGCTGCAACGGCTAGGAAACAGAAAAAGAATATAAAAGGAATTATAAAGAATGGCTCGCTAGTATAATAGCGAATATTTCTCAAATCGGAACAGAAATCTGACAGAAAGAAATATGGGAGAAAATAAAAAAATAAAGGACGTTGAGGGTTAGGGTCAGCTTATCAAAAACAAGCAAGAAGACAATGGATTTACAAATAAAGAGATGGAGCAGTCTAGGTAATTTTGTAACTTGTAATCGACATATATATTATCGAATTTGTTTCAAACTTATCATAATCGTGAGTTGCCATCACGGTTCTAACAAAATTTCAAAATATTTCGTACAATAACATAACGAATTCATGAAGGAAATGTACAAGTATTCAACTACAAAATACTTCCGCGAGTCACGGTATACCTACACAACTATGCATACCCAAGCGATCATTAAAACTTATTGCACCCAATTTTCCTCAGCACCTGTCCCTCTAACATTTTCCTCCTCGTGACAACATGCATTATCCTTATGTTCATAAATCCACTCATCCTAACGAGACATAGGAAGGGGAAAAATAATAAAAGAAAAAAAAATGTAAAGAAAAAGAAAACTAGGCCTCGTAGATCGATTTAACCGCAACTGGACGGATTCAATAACTCTGGCATCGAAGCTGGCCGAGCTGAGGGAGAGTTCCAAGGTATTCCAGTTAAACGTGCGTGGCAACCGATATTTACCCATCTCATTATCGTCAGGATTTATGTTACGATCGAGCGGTGGAGTTTTCTAGGTTGGCACGCTATTAGGCGAGCGGCGTTCGTCAATTATGCGGATCATTCTTGTCGTACCACCGCCGACTAGATTCGTATCTTGTCCAAGAATAAATATACGCTGCTCCTCTCCCCTTTTCCCACCCTGCACTTCTCGTCGAACGTCTACAAGATGCCGCAGACGGGAACATCGTTCCCGTGTCTAGGTCGCTGCGAATTTACAGTGTTACTCGGTGTTTCCCACGCCGGCGCATTAATCAGTTCGCGATTTATACCTATTAGCCGTTCTGATAAATCAATTTGCCGCAGCGAGCGCGTAGTAATTCCATGGTGGCGCGCGCGTTCAACCGCGGCGCCGCGAAAATTCCTACGTGCCGCCTTTGTGTCTGCTCGCGAGGTTATTTTAAGTTCCAAAGAGGAGGCCGTCCGGGTGCTGCGCGTGTATCGATATTTCAACGTCAGACTGTGTTATGCGATGGAAGACGCATACGAGAGATAAACGCGCGCTTCAAGGGCCAACTCCTGTCCCGTGTGGCACTTTTTGACCGTCGAAACTCCTCTGTGTCTCTATGGTTGCTAGAAAGTTTCAAGGAAAGTTTGAATCGTTCTAATAGTGTTTTGTGGATGTTGCTTCTAGCCAGCAATCGGTATGGCTTGGCCCACTAATTGGTTTCGGCAGTATATTATGTCTGTCAGCGATTTGACATTTACCACACCAGTTAAAGGTAAATTGGTTTATTGACTTTCCGTATTTCTTTAGGGAGGTTTAAGTTTAGAATGAAAAGAGAGTTTAAATAGTTTGGTGAAAGTTAAATGTTTACTGAAAGATTCATTAAGGGAGAGGGAAGGGTTAAAATGATTAACAGACTGCGGAAGTGTACAAAATTTACGTGATAAACGGGAAATACATTAAATATTCAAAATAAAACGTCAAGATAATATTTAGTAAGCGAAAGAAATCCCTATTTAATACATTTTTGCAGTTCATAAAAATATGAATTTTTATACCGTAATCTAATGATTAATGAAGAGTTCCCTACCCGCAAATTAATCTCATTGCACATAACCATTTTTATACACCAACTCTCATACCAATATCCGTTACAAATCTCCGATTACCAAATCCCGAACCTCCATCAAGCAGCAGAAATCAGAGCCGAGGAGCATCCATCACTGTCCCTCACTCCCCAAGAAAACGCCTTCATTATCATCCTTTAAACCGAATGCACGTCTTGCATCGAGTCCCAACTTCCAACCGCGTTCGTATTCCTGCAACCTTATTTCCACTATAACTTTCTCATTTCTTCCTTATTCTACTTTTATTTTCCACGGCGGTTTCCAGGGTGCTCGATCATGCTATCTGGACTGTAGCAACCCTCGTCGATATTTCCCTAACGAGTTTAATTAATCTTGTCGTTATTACGCCGCTCCTTGTATGCAAAGCAAGCGGCCGAGCCGATCGGTCCCGATTGTGAAACGTCATTCAAAGTCAACAGAGGCAAAGCGTGGAACGTCGTGGTTCGTCCCGTCGTGTCGCGTCGCGTTCGTAGACGTTATGCACGGATGAGAGCGGCGATCGATGGAGTCGATCGATCGTGCTGCGATGCGTCCGGCTGCGCGTTGAATCCGTGCATTTTCTTCTTCTCGGTTCTTGCTTCGATCCTCTGACTCTTCGTTCTTGCTTGTGGCCGGAACAACGTCCTTCGGCGAATAGTAAAAACGGTATACGCGTCTCGGGGCCATTGGTCGTAGCGCGAAGAATAGTCCGAACAAAGCGGTGCGAACACGACGTAGATCGCTACGCTCGATAACCAGACCATGCGTGTACACCGCGAATTGTGCATAGTCGTTTCTTTGCCTACGTTAAGATGTCAGAGATGGCTCATTCTAAACCTAGTTTATGATGTGGGTTCAATTTTCTTACTATCTTTGAGTTCTAGAGTTTTTATATATGTCTTTAATTTTTTCGTTTGACTATTCATGAAGAGAAATTTTAAGTTTCTAGGATTAATGGAATGCGAAGTTGTCTCGGGGACGAAGCGACATTTCAACGATAACACCGATACGTGTATCTAAATTATTTTAATACGTGTATCTAAATTAAATTAAAATATTTCTCAACAATATAATGTGAGCAGTAGCTATTTTTTTTTAAGTAAAACCAACTAAAAAAGTTTTTCGAACTTTTTCATCGTGAAAGCCAAGAATCGTGAAAATTCTTCTGCATTAAATGCGTTAACAAAGAATTTGGAATTTTGTGGTGAATTTTAATAACGACTGACATACATATGTCATGTATATACGACTATGTATGTGTGATATAATGCACAGTAGTTTACGTAACTATCCTTAGTCATAACTTTATTATCAATGCAGGTAGAGAAAGATGTTGAAGAAGAGAATGAATTGTTCAAAGAATATTACATTTGTAGGGCCGTATCCTTTCCATAAATGGTAAAGATACTCGTCCATAATTCACAACCACAACGTAGTACGCTACTACGCCAAAAAAATTTACTTAACAACAAAAGTATGGATGATGACTATGTGAAAACATAGCATGGCATGTCGCAAGGTCGGAGAACACGATGTTCAACGATGAACGAGCGAAAGATCGCAAGGTCGCGTTTGCATAAACGCTCGGTTGTCCGTAGGCTCGCCATGCGTTCGATGGAACAGCTGGGATGGAGAACACCGATGTTGCACGTTCGGGACAATGTTTTACCGCGCCGCGTCGCCGGGATAAAGGGTTCTTGTTTTATTGCTCGCTCGCGCGAACGGGATTCTCGCAACGCGCGGTTCGTCGGGAATGCGAAGCGACAGTTGTCCGACTGGGATTATACGTTGCTGCTTATGAAACTTGATATTACACTGATAATATGCGACGCGTGACTAGGGTGACAGAGGTAGTGATTTTTTAACTGCTAAGGTGTTGTTAAACTTGAGATTCAAGTGTTGAGAGACGTATCAAGTTTTACATGTTGTATTAATGACATGCTTGATTTCATCATTTTCTTCTTTTGACAAATATTCGTGTCTTTGTCAGATCATTTTCAATATTTTTTCGTTGTATCAATATTTAAAACCTTCCCTTTCTTCAACATGTTTTAATCCTTGTAGACTATTCTCAACAATCTTTGTTACTATTAATATTTTAAAGCTTTTATTTTTTCTATAAATATTTTTATCTTTGTAGATCATTTTCACAATAAAGAATTTTCTGTTTCATATATGATTCTCATTTCTTCATTGTAGCGTATATCAACGTATATTCTTGACATACTAATGGTGAGAAACGACACTTATTATCTTCTTATGTAATTAACAGGTATGCAAATGATTTATCTAAAATGTTATGAATGCCATATTTATGGCATATTACGGTTTTAGATATTCATGCTAGAATTAATCATAAAAAGGATAGTTCCTCTACCTTCCCGAAATAACTTCCTCATATTATCGGCACCTCGATAACCAAAGCATCTGAAAATAAATTGCTCAATAATATTCAACACTTACAGATACCAATCTTTTAAATCCACGTTTGCAAAACCATCTTTCAAAAATGAATTGCATCGTGTCATAATATTCTACAACAGGTCTGATAAACCATAGGATTGTTCCAGATCTTCCAATTATAATCTCCTAACTAAATCATATTCCATAAAAAATAGTTAACGACTATTCATACACTGTTAACTGCAAGGTTGTATTATAAAGTGGCAAGAGACCGTATAAACGCGTCCAATGGTGACGTCCCGACAAGCCGATGCTTCGGTCGTATAGGAACCAAGTGCTTTAATGGGCTCGTTCTGTCTCAATACCGGCCGCGTTCCCGCCTCGTTTGTACGCGTTTCGCGTATAGTGCTTTTCTTGTGCGCGCAGAAGCACCTGGAAGCCGTGGCGGTCTCTCATGCAAATGACACTGACCGCCAGGAAGGAGGTTATCCGCCAATTAATCGAGCGCCGCCGCCGCTGCCTCCGTCGCCATCGCGTATCCTGTCAGTCTGTGCCCTTCGATGCGCGTCCAGGCGCGAGATATTCTCCAGCTCAAGTGGATCCTCTCCGGTTATTAGCGTGGAGAACGCCAGTGCACGCCACTGACCTTCCTTGCTCTAATTATATTCATTTCGTGGAACCTTGGGATCAAATGATCGTTCCACGGAACTGATGGAAAAATCGTCCGTGGAGTCCTGACGCGGCGCGATTTCTTCCTGTAAGCCTGTCCATCTTTCTCAGCAGGTGCCCGCAAGCTGTTTCTCGATAGGATTATGATAGGAGGGTTTAAATGGAAAATTCTCTTTCCGTGAGCTCGGTGAAACGCTGTCTTGAGGTTGAGTAGGATGTTACGATGAGTGGATAGGTCGTGAAGGATGTATGATACGGTGCGCTGCTTGGAAAGGTTTCTAAAGAGATTCAGAGACTGAGCAGTTTGGAACGTTGTGTTTCAATGTGGGATGAGGATGATGCAACGAGGTCGAGATGCTGTATTTATAATAGTATATGGAGATTCCTAGATAAGGTTAGAGTGTTGAACATTATGTATTGGAATACTTCTGAGGTATATATCTAGCTGATATCTTTCTACAAAATTCTTAATTGTGCAGTGGTATTGTTAGGTCATAGGTGACCGTAATAGTTTGGATTAGGTTACTTCGTTCGAATGTGAAGTTTTCATTTTACACTATGATGAACATTATTACAGGTTTTAGATATGTCACTTGGAAGTGTAGGACTTTTGGGGCTCGTCTCAAAATTGGCAAAAAATAAATCCTATTAATTATACGATACATGCTACGACTTGAAAAGTAAGAATTCGAATGCGACATCGAAGAGAACATACTTTAGTTGGCATCTGTCCGTGATTGCCAGCTGATATTCAGACTTTCTGCTAGCAGCTTTATCCCATCTAGTAGAATGTAAAATTTATTCAAACGTAAAACATTATTTGTCTCGGCGACAGTGTTCTTTGAATATGGTATACGCGTTTTATTCCAGCAGACGACATCGATACGTAAGAAACGAGGGAAATACGAACAATTCGTACATACTTGAATATGTGACTGACTGAGGTATATTCTCTCTTTTTCTTCTACATAGATTTTCCAACGCGTAGGATCATCATATATCACTATAGTTTCCATATATCAATTTACAATGTATAAGAGAGGAAAAATTAAAGTATATGCAACTGTTCTGTTCTTACGATGAAACATCTGCGAAGAAACTTTCCCGACAATGGCATCTGTTTGACAAATCTGGACAATCTCATTTGTAGATCATATTTCATTCATCAAGACACGCTTCATCATCTAGATTTATGGTCGTTGGTTCTAGGACTCTGTTCAGCTTCACTATTTACGGCTGTCTCGTGAATAGCCTGATCAACTTCCTTGACGAGCGCAATAGAGAAATGGAGTTTGTGTAATGGCAAGATTTCCAAGCAAAATGCATTCGTTAAATAGAATAAGAAGTTACAAATTTATATAAAGCTGTATAAAAAGCGAAAAATAAAATCTCAGTGCAATGAAATTCATAGAAATACGTTCACACATATATACATACGATGATGTACGAATATTTAAGCAGCCAACTTAAATATACACAGTTTCGTTTTCAAATATTGAAAATTTTATATCTCACGACCATGATTATTTTTCCTTAAATTTATTTCAAACGTTACAATCAATTTTATAGGAACTAAAATATCTAATAAACTTCCATATTTATTATAACACCGATGTAAATTTTCATATAAACTATAGCGAATGAAAATTTCCATTCCCTCCCTTCCAACGAGTAACATTATAATACAGTGTGCCGACGAACGATGATGCGGAAGTAGTATCGTATTCGCCAGGACGTTTCGCGTCAGCTCCGGTCAGAAGTCACGTCCCATCGGAATCAAAGATTATGTCGTGACTCGGTTGAAGCTCACGCGAGGACCGTCACGATTCTTCACGAATGCCATCATAGACACGCTGCGCACCTACTTAAGCGATCCCTTGAGAATTACTACGATCGGAGGGTCGCACGTCTCGAGACGAAGACGAAACGCAATAGGAAGCCATGGTTGAAAATTGTTGGACACGTCCGAGGAGTCGATCATAGAGCGAAGAACCATCGAAGGCTGCAGTTACACACGATATAAATGATCGTGCTTTCGTAGATAGCTAACATTATGGCGGATGTTAAAGGCACCTGCAACGAAACACGAATCGTAATCGCACGCTTCGTAAAACAACAACCCCGCCCGATTTTCCCGGCGATAAATTCATGCGGATGAAATAATCTAGGGAAATTTTATATTTCCAGTTAGAGGTAACGTGTAAGATATCTTAGAGAAAATATCGGGTTGTTGTGAAATAAACAAGCCATTCAGAAATCAATCAATTCCATTTTATGAAAGTTTCTTAATTTCCATGCAAAATATGTGATTAATGTCTAATTGTTTAGAATTAAAATGACTAATTTTAATGAGATTAATCAGAACAAGATGTTGTTCCGGTTATTTTAAGATCATAAAACATTTGATAATTATTTTTATTTGTGCATTAGCTTCTTCCGCCTTAATTTAGCTATGTTTTACTCGAAAATCAGATTCTCTATTTTTTATAAGAACTAAGATCGTCTCCATTTGTCTTCATTAATTTCTAAATGTGCGTTGAGACTATCAACATTTATTGTTAATATTTCGCGATTCTCAACATTATCATACGTAAAAATGATATATATATCGATCATCTTACTTACGAAAATGTTAAAAACCTCGAAATACTGTGAGTAAATGTTGATAATCTGGACGCATCTTAAAAGAGGGTTCAGATGATCAACATTACTGTCCAAATTATCGTCAATATTTGAGGATTCTTAAAATTTCATTGACAATTATATTGATCGTCCAAAATCGATAAGATCTCTTACATACGATAATGTTGAGACCCTGAAACATTGACAATAATATTGATCGTCTGTACGCTCTTTAACAAATTAATAAACCCATTTCCACTAAAGTCCGATAAAGAGCAAAATAATATATGTGTTTATTAAACAAAACGTATATTCTATGAAAGAGAAGGATGACCCAATAACGCAAAAGAACGAAACAGCGTCTAATCGCCAGGCAACGGGTTAACAAGCCGTGGCAGTAATTACGACAATACCATCGATAACACAGAAGGCGAATATGCTCGGTAAACAAATCAATGTATAGAATGTAATCAAATGCTCACGATCTCTGTGTGAAAACGCGGCCAAGCGACTGCTAGCGTGGAACGTGTAATTTCAACGTAAAAGAAACGCTGCTCGGAGCAACAACAGGGAATAGAAACTCGCTGAAAGCAATTGAACCTATCTCTCTACTCCCCGTTGAATTCCCTTGTATCTGCCTCTCTTCTCTGCAGATCCGCCATGTCCCATAATTACAGGATATCTGGAAACTCCGACACTGGGCGAGCGACTTTGTCTTACCCATATTCCGTTCTCTAAGCGTCCAGCCTCTATCGCTCGTCGCATGCTCTCTCTTTCCTCGTCCTTCCCCCTCAGTTGAATTCTGAAGAAGCGGGACAAACCGATAATTTAGCGGTTTTGTTATTTCTTGGCTGCTGGCTGCTGGCTCCTCGCGTTCGTCGAGAGTCTGGAGTTTTACATGCTCAAAGCCACTGTGCGCCAACCGTTCCCCTATCCACCTTATTCCTGCTGTTCATCCTCACTCCACACCCCTCTTTACCCACCCATCATTTCGTCCTTGTTTCACGACGCAGCACGCTTCGATTGCGACCACACCACCCGGCAAAATCACCGTCGTGAGCAGTTTTCGCTGAAGCGCAGTGTCGATTTCCACGCACTCCTCTAGCTCTTTCAGCCGACTCTTCCTTGAACCTGTACTCTTATTATTCTGCCGTTTCGTTGCTGTTGTTGAACAGTATTCAACGAACCGCGATTTACGAGTTCAGCCGAAAGCACGACGATTATGCGTGCCATAGGCGTGTTTCTTTGTACAAGAAAGGATATTCTGGTCCTAGCAAGGATAAGTTACAAAGTGAGAGCAAGAAAGAGAGAGGTTATGGGAGAAATCATGGCAAGCTGGTTAGGAAGGAAGATCTGGGACGAAGAAAGGACGCAAGAACTATACTGTGCGACGAGCTACGATCTGTTTAATTATTACTTTGCTTTTTCTCCGTGGCGTTCGTATATCTTGGGGAATTTTTACTTTCCTAGTAGGAAAAGCGTTAGTGGACAGTGCAGTAGGTCTGTTGGTAATCGAAGGGAAATATTCAGAAATTGTCAATAAAAAAGATTCTGCCTTCGAGAAAAACAACGTTACGTTGAAAGGCGTCGGAACTTCATTGAAATATTCTATTTAATAAGCAGTAATGGTGCCTCACCAAGTATTGGAAGATTTCAATCAAAACATCTATTTTTCAGTTCTATAAGCAATCTCAATAAACGACAGTGGTATTTCAATGTATAGAATTAGAAGATTCGAGTGGTAAAATCTGTCCTCCTAGTCTACAAGTGATCTTAATAAACGCCAATGGTACCTCGATGCACAGAATTAGAATGTTCAATCAATTCGTAAGCAATTTTCAAACTTTATTCACAACGTACCTATGAATACATTTCTATTCCACAAAGAATACGAAGCATCTACACCTCCGAATCAAATGAAAGAATCATTATTAACCAACAATTTGCCGATAAGATCGATAACCGATCTCAGAGACAAGAATCCTAAGGAAGGAGAATTAATAAAGAATTGTAGCCGCGGGAAGGGCGTTCCTGACTCTCTAACGAACGACACGCGAGATTGCCTGCGAGATAATGCTTCGATTATCCCGCAGAAAATCACGATCGCGCGTCATAAATTACCTATGTAGACTCTATCGTATTCCACGGTGGATCGAGGCAACAAAAGAAAGACTCGGATGTGCGCCGATTTCCAACTAGATCCCGGTGTGACAGAGAAGAGATTCCCGCGACGTGGAGCGGCGGAAAAAAGAGCAACGGAAATTCTGTATCGGTCGATCGTTTGTGGCGCGAAAGGGGCGCCATAGGCGAATACCGTTGCATCGGTAGATCGGTGAAAGAAAAGAGGACGGCCGTGAATCGCGAATCGTGAATCGCGAACCGCCTGAATCGTTATCGCGACTTTAGATCGCCGAGAATGTTGCGGCCAAAACGTGAGCGAGAAGACGCGCGATAGATCCACCTGGTGTAACATGGGAAATTGCTCTTCAACCGCGGAACAATCGGGGCCATTTTGATCGGTCTGATAATAACGAAGTGCAACGTGGGGTAATTATTAATAGAGTTAATAATTAGCGATTAGATGTAATAGAAGTAGAGGAATTATTATGGATTGAGATTAACAATTAGATTCATGTCCGAGCTATGAATAATTACAATTAATGATTAGAGGAGATATTCAGTCGTCATTAATGATTCGGGTAAATATCATTAATTCAGTTGGAGATTAAATAACTAATTGACAACTAATTTAGTCAATCGATCAGATCAATCACGATTGTTGACGATGAATTTCTTCTAATCGTAAGTCAATCAATCAAATTAAAGATTTAAATCAATTGATACCTAATACTGCAGTGAATAAATAACTGTTTCTACTTGGTCAACAATGTTGACTATTTCTGATGGAGATAGTTTTGATAAATTGGACACGCTAGGTTGTTAAGGTTTAAACCTTTGCAGCATGAGTCACATTCGATATTTCATTATGTCTGGTTCGTACTTAATAACTTTCAAAAGCCGTTCCTGATTTGATTATAGTTTTCGTAATCAATGATATACGTATCTACGTTAATAAGTCTCTACATAATTTAATTATTACTATAAAATAGTATGTTTTACAATCTTTCCTACTCAATTCCTTTACAATTTGTATATACTAATGCACTTCGTTTTAGTCCCTTTATTTCTACTGTATTTTATAAACTATATATAACTATAATTTCACATGAGATATCGCACATATTAGAATGTTCTCTAGAACATTCTGCATAAAAAGACGATATAACAACAGAAAGATTTAAAAATAATTGGCATAGGATGAATAAAATACAAAAATACAATAAAAAATAAAAAATAATTTATCTAAACCCGCAAAATTCATCAGTACGACCGGCGATTCCATTTCTCGAATTTATATAATTACATGTCCCTTTGATCTAGATGCGCGAACAATAGGCGGCATATTCAGTCAATCATTAATCTTCCTAAACCGCGTCAGTTTTTTCACTCGGTAGAAAAGCTTCCAATCTAATTTACACTTTCTCACGTCAGCGGAATTAAATCACGATGCCGCAACGTTGGCTGATTTATGGACACACGCAACCTGCCTAAACCCAATAAATCACTAAACATTATAACAAAGCGATGCAGCCTATTATATACGTGAGCTACGTTCTAGAGAGGCTTCGTCGAAAAAGTCCCATTATTTACGCCACGTGTCGTGTCGTATGGGTTGGTAAAAAAAATGACACAGTTGATTTACAACGAAACCCACAAACGTAGGTAACACGCTTACAAACGCATTTGCATCGTATGGTACCATATGAGCCTTTTTATTCGAAGGATCGAATTGACCAAGGTCGTAAGCATCGGCCGTAACCTTTGTAGTTGGAAATTTATAGCCACCAATGGCCTTGTCAGCTGGTAATCATGCTGAACAACGAAGCACGCGCGCGTTGGCTTCGTAACGTTCGATGGTTTCTTTAAGAAGCGTACAGGAACGTAGTCGGCTTGAAAAGAAAGGAGCGTGGCACAATATAAGAGCGACAGAGAATAAATGACGAGCATTTTTTGTGAATACCTTCTGAGTGTCATGAAGTAAATTCAAAAACGAACGAGTAGTAGACCATGATATTCTGTCAATAGTATTGTACAACATAAACTGGCTCTTGTAAGGATTTGAACATCTATAGGGGAATAGAAGATGTTTCTAACTTGCTCAAAACGTTAAATTTATATTTTCGAAAACTTTTATGTAGCACTTTCATCGAAATTTAAACTTATAAAAGAAAATCACTAAAATTCACACAAAAATTATCTGTGATGAACAATAATAAGATATTTTATTATTTCTTTTTTAATACTAGCACTACTAACTATTACAGTGACATGTTTCAGTTTCCTTTTATTTTACAATCAACAAGGACATGTAAATGTTTTTGACCATGTTAATGTTACCTTTATTGAGATTGAAATAGTAACATTATATTACTATTTCATTTTCATCATACCATTTTATAATTATTTATATTTATAGCATATACATACAGTACATATAATGTTGTTTTAATGTTTATGTGATTGATAATTGACGATGAGATAAATTTAAATAAATGTTATTTCATGTGTATCAAATAATATTTACTTCAATACATTCTCCACAAATCCAAGGATTCGAACATCTCTCCCGCGTTTATACCAATTCCTTAGAAACGAGCTTAGTTACGGCAAATCATTGTATACTTAAATCAATTTTGTTCACTCTTTGTTCTTGAAAGCTCTCTTTCTCTTCTTTTTTTTTTTTATTAACGTGGAGGAAATCCGCACGTACATCAGGCCGCTTCTGGGGAAAGCCAACTATGATTCGCATCATCACCATCCACAGCCCACCCCACGTTTCATTTCCAGTGTTCCTTCCCTTTTTCCTTCGTTCATCTTTCAGCTCAGCGCAGCGTACATAAAACGGGACCAAAAGCATCGCTAACGAGCGCAATAGCATGCATCCTTTCCGCCATAAGATCGTAAACCATCAACCTTTGACTCTCGTAACTCAATCTCATTCTGTTTGCAAAAAGTTGAAGCGCCGTGTTCTGCATTTACTCATTAATTGATTCCCATAACTGAAAGCTAATTATTCTGGAATGTGTTGCCAGTGACGTTAAATATTTAACGACAGCTCGTTATTGAATTATTGAATTATTGGTTCGCGTAATGACAGGAAGGACGAGAATGCATCTAGCTATCGATAGACGATATGCACTCTATTCTATTTATTCTGTACTTGTTACGGTCTAGACTATACAGTATAACGTTTCATTGGGTATTGAAATGTTGGGTGTTAAATGGCAGATGGATGACACACGTCTTATCGATACAAGATTGGAATTGCGTTTCCATGTGTGTACGCAACACGTTGCAACAAAAAACGAACTAGCGTTTCTCTCAGAAATACCTGTTAACACAACGTTTAATAAAAGATAAGAAAAGAATTTGGAACTGAGAGTAAGAGAATTTTATAGTCCTTTATTTTCCTTCGTTCCGCTCTACATTTGATTCGTTCTGCTTGTCGGGTGGTTGAGATATCGAATGCGTTATGTTGCTTTAAACACGCAATATTCGACGATCTCGCGTCACCGACGAACTCGGTGAGTGCGTAACGGAGCCATGTTACGATTTCATTGTTACTTGAAAATGTGAATTCAGATTGGTAATATCGATAGCCTTTTTCACCTTATCCTAGTTCTATAGCGAGTCTCGAATAACTCTATTATCGTAGATCCTTTATTGTTCACAATATCCGTTTTCTATGTACTTTCTGTCTATTTTTGTAGGTATTTTTATTACATTTATTATAGAAATAAATTATAAATATAATAGAAATAAATTTATTAAATCCTTGCTTTGTGCCAGATTGTTGCATAATAAATGTCGCTTTAAGACGAGATTTTGTTTCATTTATGTTTCTGAATATTAGATAAACTATCCTGAAACTGCAATCACATCAGAAATTTTCATTTTAAAAAAAGTTATACTTATTTATTCTATTTATCTCGACATGACATTTGAGCCGAACTAATCAAGTCCGTTTATGTTCATATCTTCAATTCAATATTTAGTTAATCAGTTTAAGCACTTTGTCTTTATTTATTATGCAACCATGTAATAATATCACGTTATAATCCTAATTATTATTCAAACAACAAAAATTTATATTCAATTCTAACTTTAACTTCGATTATTCGGTGAAAATAACTAAATATGAATTACGTATAATTCTTCAACATTTCTCATCCGCCATAGTGTGTTATAGCATGGAATAGCTAACGCTTATTTAAGTAGCTACCAAAAGAAAAATCATAAAGCGAAGGGGTTAAGAAATCGTTTTTTGTACGAAAGTCTATAAATCCAAAGAGCATCGTTTCTAGCTATGATTGCGTTTGTAAACAGTGAAGACACGGAACTTATTGAATGAACGACGTGAATGGCCATAGTAATTTTTATTTATGAGCCTGTTAATTGACGGCTCTTGGCAAAAAATTGCAGCATATGGGAGTATACCAAAACGAATGCAAGTATGAGTATGATTGAACCTGATGGTACACTTACGTGGTTCGATAACTAGCCTGACTGGTTCGCCTCTGCGTATGGTTGCGCTTGACGTTAGAATAATTATAACCGTTGGTCTTGAAGGAAGCAGCGTTGGCACTACAGTTACTTTGTCAAGTGCTGAATTTCTGAAAAAATATAAACGACACCGTTAGTCAGACTCGTCGTTCCAATCTTAACGCCTTGTAAAGTGTTACGTGTATTGTTCTTCCGTGTTTCTGCTCTATCTTACGCGTGTCCCACGCAAATCTACGTTTCATTGAACGACGAATGTTAAAAGCGGCGCGTGTGAATTAGATTCGCTGGGTTGTTAAAATGAATCGATTTGAAATTCAAATTCGAATCTTTTAAATATAATCTTGGTATGTTTTAATACTAACACCAGCAGAATGATTACAATGGTTTATAAATTTATAAATGAATGATTTATAAATTTACTATGATTTCGTGTCCTATACTTATCGCATTTTTAGGAGAACATATATTTGTAACACTCAATTATCCACGAACTTCCTCAATTGAAATATTATACAGGGTGGTTGGTAACTGGTGGTACAAGCGGAAAGGAAATGATTCTACGCAAAAAAAGAAGTCGAAAATATAGAATAAAAATTTTTCGTTTTTTTTTTCAGCAATTTTTGTAATAATAAACTTTATGATTACTTCATATTATTTCATTATGTATTCCTAATTTTCCGTTACGGCAAAAACAAACTTAAACTGCGATAATATCCATTTTATAACGAGACGTGATAAAGTGCACGCGTATCGAGCGAAAATTCAAAGATGATTTTCTCGAAAACAAAGCCTCAAACGAAAAATTTTTATTCTATATTTTCAACTTCCTTTTTCGCGTAGAATCACCCCCTTTCCGCTTGTACCACGAGTTACCAACCACATTGTATATAAATCTCATTGAATAAGTATATTATTACACTCTATTAAAATTTGTTTAAATTTATTAAACCAATTTTATATTATTTACTTGTATTACCTCAGTCGTCACGTTTCCAATACCATTTTCCAATACCATATTTATGTGTTTATATAAATATCGATATATGGATTTATCAGTTCGTGCAAATAGCAACTGCATGATTTTAAGGCGCAAGAAATACATAGAAAGAAGCTGCTCGTCCCGTTCTTCATCCGCCGCCCACAGACTATACAAGTGCAGTGCTCAACTCTTACATGATTTAAATAAACATGAAAATCGCTTGAATGAAAACAAGCACAAGGAGGTCGGATAATGAGACATCTTTTTGCGTTTCGAGTCGTCTGACGAGGCGTAGTTAAGACAAGCCTTGCGAACGCGTTAAATTCGTATCAAACCGACCGCAAGTCTCCATTTGCTTTTTCGTATTCAAGTCTTTACTCCAGTGTGAAGAAAGGGAATATTTTTTATTCATTATCATCATACACGTACATTATTTGTTGCGAAGGTGTGCGTTACTGCTGATAGCGACTGAGATATAAGGACTCCGACTAATTGAAAACAGCTATGTACAAACGGGCCTAGTCCACACGGCACAGATCTTAATTATGCGGCATCTTTTTCTGTGCGGCATATAATGTGTCAGAGATGAGAGTTAAAAATCTTTGCGCCATATTAACATGGAAGGAGATTTTATGGGGGAATAAAGTGTGCCTCAGCGTGTAGCTTTTTACTCCAAGCGGCACTTGTTTTTGTTACGAAAAAACGGTATTAAGATATGGTTGGTACTAAGGTGTGGTTGAAACTATTGGTTTAATGCAAGGAAATGATGCGTTGACTTCAGTACCCTAATGTTTCTCCCTTTTCATTCCTGATGTTAAATTATCACCTTTAGAGTTTATTAAGAATGAAGATTAAAAATACTGAATAATAAACGTAGAAAATCATAAACCTATCAAAAAAGAAGTCTGGGTTGTAAGTGTTAAAGAAACTCATCAGAAAAGAATTCGTCATAATTAAAGATAAAATCTTTTTCTCAAACAGATCCCTGCGCTACGAAATATTTAATTTCACAACTTGTATACAGATACACCAAAATCCTGGGCTGGATTAACTCTGGCAAGGAGGAGCATTAATCACATTAAATGTTAACATCATTCCGGCTAGGGGTGCCATCAAAGATGTCGTTGACCTCGTTATCTTCACAGTATCCCTCGGTCAAAATAGTTCTGCGATAAAACGCCACGGCTCCCAGATATCTCCCGGTTAATCATGACCATGATTATCAGGTTGTTTTGCATCGGTCGTTTTATCACTCAACGCACGAATAGGCATCACGCTAGAACAGCTTTCCAGTCTACCGTTTGAGATCCAGTCACGTTATCATCCCAACAACTTCGATACCAAACGATTCGTCCCTTCTTCCGAGCGATTACTTATTAGCCTGATCGTAATACGAAAGTAATTACCCATACATAAATCTCCTCGGTGCAAAGCCTTCAGCGCGCCATCGACTATCGAAGATTCCAATCCGTAAACCGTAAGCTGATGTCACGTATGCTTCTCGAATGTTTCGCTTCTGCTATATTCGTTCGGTCGTCTTTTGTCTTCTTCTTCTAACGTTTTATCCTCTCTTCCAGTGCTGGACGTGAAACCAGGAAGGGATTTGAAGGATTATCACGATGTAACTCGAAGCAGTTATCCTCCACCGTTCATTCTTAACCCTCAATTACTTAATTAGCAATATAAACCGCGATATCGAACAGCTCGAGAACGAGCACATACTTTATAAGGCACTTGCATCATGGTTGCAGACTTATCGGTTCGAGTGGGGCAAGGATTAACGGTTGTACGGTCCCAGAGGATGGACACAGGGATCTTCAACCGGGACATGAAAGGAAATATATTAAATGTATATGTACATATATATATATATATATATATATATATATATATATATATATTCCAAGCATCATATATATATATATATATTTTTCTTTTATTTAATTATTTATATAATTTATTAAGTAACCTACCTATGTCAAACTATAAAGTTGGATTGAAAAGTTGATTGGGTAGAAATATAGCAGTCCTTTGTTAACTAGACACGGGTTGGAATCTTATCTATCCAATTATCGAGAATAAAAGCCATCTCCACTAAAGATAAATATTTGGCTCCTAAAAAATAAATTACTAATCCAGCTACAGTTAAGAAATTTTATTTACGGGACGTTCCTTTCCGACGATAGAACGAGCAGTATTAATCCGTCATATTCAGACTGCAGATAAATGACATTTCTTATCATATAATAGTTTTTATAATATTAGTTCATATAATTTATACTACAATACAGCAATGTACACGATCATTTTTCGCCCATAATAGAATTCACTTTCAAATAAGCAAAATCAACAAGTAAAAGTCCATCCAATCTTGCACTATCCGAAATATCCGTGTAAATAGAATTCAGACAAACGAGAACTTACTGTGATGGCAAAAAGTCCAGACCTATCAGACGTCCGGTGCAAGAAGCGGTCGTCGAAACGCATTGGGGTTCATTATCGTGACACGTTTCGCTCTCTCGGCGTGAAGAAAAGAGTGGCTCGTCTCGGTTGCTATCGATCTTACTCCGCGCAATTTCATCGTTCGCGTTGATCAACGTAACTTTACGCCCGTGTATTCTCGCGCGCGCGCGCGCATTAGATCGATACGTAGGCGTTTGCGAAAGAAAAACGTAACGGGACCTATCTGTCTCGTTCTATCCGTCTCTCTTCTCCTTTCTCTCTCTCTTTCTTCGCTTCATCCACTAGTGGAGGATCTTCTTCGGCGGTCGAATAGATGGAACGCATTATTCACCGTCGCGAACCCATAGCCAACCACGATTCTAACAGCGGTAATATGCTCCGGCGGCTCGGTACACCGCGCCGCTTGCATCGATCTTGTCTGGTGTATCGACGAGTCGACGAAATAGTAAATCAACGGGCGGTCGGCCGAGGGTTGCACACCGATAATCTTGCAGTGGACACCCTGCGCTGCTGCAGAACGACGAGTTGCTGATGAATAGAACGCTGCCAGGGGGCCCGTGGTCGTATTTAAATCGTTCTTTCGACGTAATTTACGGCTTGTCGCGGGAACCGCTTAACGCTAAAACGTACGCGTCATCGTAAGTTATTAGGCAATGCGATGCCACGATCCGATGTTGCATGCTTTTCCTTTCCATTTTTTGTTCCTTGTATCTTTTCATATCGCAATAGAAGAAGAGTAAGATGAGCCGAGATTTCTCGCATGATGCAGAGGAACGTGTTGAGAGTTGTGCAAAGTATGTCGCGAGTATATAGTTAATAATGTTATGGTAATCTGCTGTGATTTTGGAATTAAATTTTGTAGAGCTATTAAGTCATTTTATAAGTTTTATAGTGTCTTGTTATTATTGAAAGTTGGACGTGTCATTGCAGAGAAACATAACGAGTTTAATTATCAACGAATAATTCGGGATAAAATTCAGGAATAATTCGATTTTCAAATTCCTGTGTGAATGTTATTTTTAACTTATAAAATTGTCTAAAAGTTGTTGAAATTCTTTTTCGTAAAATATTTAAAACATATATGAAGAATAGAAGTTCCATGTGAACGTCGATTACGATTGGCTGACATAGGTTTTGATTGTTAAAGAAAATCAAAAGGATCGAATGCTTAAATTTGTGGACTGAAAAAATACATGTGACCACCCAAGATGTTAGATGAAACGTGACCAGATGCATCTTGAAAATGTCTGTGTAGTCAGTCAGTTACTGAGTCATAGTCATTAAAGTTTACCTCTTGCGATGTTTAATGGTTTTGTTGCATTATACTGTTCCCTTTATTTATGAATTATTCTTAATATGTGTATATATGGTAATTACAATATTATCATTTGACGTTATGTTATTAAATGATACTTTCAGTAATTTATTATCGCATACTACTATATGCAGGTAACTAAAGACGAACTATTTTACAAATATACAATTTTATTGTATAATTCTTCATTACATTTAAATTAGAAATCAATCTTTTTGCTGCTACTCAAGTATTTTATTGCAAGCATTGCTCGATAATTACACGACACTAGGAGTAATAAAGAATACCTTAATAGTCGTCATATATGATAGAATTTAACATTAATGAGCTATAAAGAAGAATGAATCTCTTTTACTATACAACTAATTTTATTTCATAAAGCGAAGCTATATTTCTCTGGTAAAATCGCTCTTGAATATTATAAATATGGTGATACGATGTGGAAGAAGAAGATGCCTAAGTGGAATGTACCATTGGAATTCTAAAAGTGCATAAATCATCGTTATGAGATATGCATGAGATGCATATGAAATGCGACATGTAAACGATCGAGTAGTTATCGGTCGTGTAACATTTTTACGTGTTTAATTCAATCCAGTTCGTTATCATAGATCTCAGATTTACTCTGCGAACACCAGCAACATTACTCAATAGTGTAACTTTTTACTAAATGTTTAGTAAATATAATCTTTCTCAAAAATATTGTGCCAAATAACAAATTCCACTCCAAAATTTATTTTTCAGAAATATATTATAATTTAAGAAACTACAAATTCACAAAAATTATGAAATAAGATCCATTCGATATATTTGTTTACTACATTATATATTTTTTTTATATTGAAAAATAAGTATATTTTTGAAATATTATAGAAAACATTGAATTTATTATTAAAAAATTACTGAATTATCAAAGTATCGTGCAAAATATTAAACTTTATACGGTAAATTTTCTAAATCTTGACAAAAATTCATAAAACGAATAGCATAAGGTCCATGATACATACTGCAGTTCTCTATCAGAAAAGATGAGCGATTTGTAAAAGATGATGTTTTATATAGTATGTGGTAACTTATTATTTAAATTGCTATCCAAAGTGGTTTTCCTATCGTTAACCCGGTTTGTTAGTATAATGAAGCATCAAACGGCAGATGTTGTCGAAGCTGCAGTCGATTGGGTCTGTTTGGACTCGTGTCCAATCTCTTAGGGTATAGATTAGTCCGAGATTGATTGTTGCGAAAGTTTGCATGCCGTGAACAAGGGGCTGCGTATAAATCATTCTTGACTGATCGAGTATCAGCGGATAGCTTATTGTTGATTCATGGTAAATTTCGATTATGAGATAGCCAGGTGTATTACGAGATGACAGAGCTGTAAGGGCATGTAATTAAACGTCTCGTCGAGTTCGACTTGACATTAAACTTCAAGCCGTATTTAAATGGCGTAAGATAGACATGCTTTATTGCTCGTGTAAAACGATCGGTATTCCAATGTCTATTAAGTCTTCCGATAGAACTTTAAATGCTCGATCTACTCGTAAACTAGACTGTAGTTACGGCATCTAAAATTATTCACGATTTCCCAACGACGAAAGCAATTATCAGACGAAGTTGTCTGATGTACTTCCTCTTAAATCGCGTTTAATTTTTCGATGTTAATGTAAACGATAAAATTATATATTATGTATATGCGAAAAATATTCCAGATTCTGTCGTGAAGAATTGCAATAAATATTCGTAAATTTAATGTGAAAATTTCAAAATGTCATAAAATTTGAAATAATAAATTCTTATTTACTTTACGTCCTGTCATGCCCCAACTCATTTTCTCATTATTGGCTCCAATCGAGAAGTTGAATATTTAGTAGAATAATGAACGAAGCCTTTAGTTTTCAATGAATAGTCAATGAAATGAATGTTCAATGAGTAATAGATGAAGTCTGCTGACATTTTCTAATTAGAATTTCATAGTTCAGACTTCATTTTAATTTTGTTTCAATAAATCAATTACGTGTAACTTCTTATGAAAACAACGTAATTTGCGGACATACATTTTACAACCTACATGACCGTATAAACATGTATCCTTTTGATACCCATAGAGTATAAGAAGAAGTATGAAGAAGTATTATATATTATAATATTGTAATACGTACGAGGTTTCATCTTATGAAACGATCAAACAATACCTCCTAAAAGCCTTGTATTTAAAGGGAATTAAAACTCCTAAGGCCATTGGTTCTTCATGATGTTTGAACATTACACCATTTCCTACAGTGTTATATCCGCAAAACTGGCGTAAACTCTGGCAATAATCGTGGTTACGGCGCTGGAAGAAAGTCGCGTCCCACGAATTTGTTCCGCGTTTGGCGCATGGAACGTTTTTGCTCTGTCGGTTCTCGCGAAGATTGGAAGTTCCACCGGTACCACGTCGCGGCTGTAGAATTTCACGCTGCGACACGGTAAAACATACTACACAATCTCCTACATCTCACCCGATACTACCTGTGTGGGCAGCTTCTTCTCTCCGCTTTGGCACGCGGACTCTTGTAAGTATAAATCCTGCGTTTTAGAGCGCGAAGGCCAGATTACACGTGAATAATGTCCACCCCTGTCCCTGGTCCGTTCTTCTTCCACTTGGCGAGTAGTTTGCCAGAGATTTACGCGACACAGATCTCCCGCGGTGTCGCGCAAATTGAAATTCTTAATCGGTGCTCGCCACTGTGATTCATAACGTTGCCGCGAACGGTATTGTAACGAGACTTTCGGTGCCCCGAGCGGCCAAGTTTTACTCGCTTATGTATGCATATTTCCTCGACTTCGTATATGATCCTTCAATCCAACGATAAGGACCTAAAAAGAACGTACTTTACTATTTATGGGATAGCAGTTGAAATAGTTTCGTATTCAGATTGATTTCTATCCTTTAACTTCTTGTATGTCGAACAAAATTTTTTAAATCGTCCAACAGATGTTTGTTTTTTTCTTTTTTTATACAATTCTTTCTTGGAAAAGTAGTTTAAGTGAATCAAGAGGCCAAGCTAACATTGGCAGACTATTTCAAATTACGCGAATTCAAAGTTCTTAAAATCGAGCACCTGCATTATTTAACGAATAAAAACAAGTACAGAAACTTAAAAGCACCCTCTATGCCTTTCAAATTACCGATATAAATAAGAAATTCAAATTGTTAAAGTGGTTTCAAGTTATTTAAACTCAAGTGACTTGAATTCAGGTAACTTGACTAATCTGACCAAGGTTTAAGAAGATGAAAAACGAAACAAAATAATATAAGGGGAGAAGAAAACGACAGATAATGGAACGAGAAGCGAAGGAGAAGATGGAGAAAGAGATGGAACGTCGTAGAACGGGTGGAGGCAGATAAGAGCGAGGGAAGTGAACAAAAGGAAGAGAGTACGGTCGCTGGAACTTCTTCGACGTCATTTGTAATACCGAATGGCCTAATGATGCGACTGGTCGTGACAGGACGGGGATAAAAGTGGAAGCGCGCGATTGCAGGGATTCGCCGTGGATGCCATCGTACGTAGAGTTACCCGGGAGCTGCGTTCGTACGGTCGTTCAGCGTGTCCCGATGATTGTTAAGGACCCAATCTCGGTGAATACTTTCCGGCGCGTAATGGTGATTTGCTCGATCGTAGAAACGGAGGCAACTCCTGCGACTTAATCGCGAGCAATTTTTGCACGCTGGTTATTACGGGGAGGAGAAATTGTGATCGAAGGGTGTACTTAGAATATTATTCGCTCGTGAACGTGTCGTATCACGGTCAAGTTGCCTCACCAACCAGCTAGTTTATTACACTGTCAAGAGTCTTCTATTTTTAACCTCCACATGCGTTAACCAAGACCTCTTTTTAATATTCTAAATTATACCATGTTTTCGTTTACGATTAATCTATTTTAACATTCTCATTCGCACGTCTTGAGAATGATTCTCTTTGGATCAGAATTATAATAATGTAGAAAATTATATTCCCTTGTTGTATAATACGAGCTAACTTCTTACGCTCTTAAGATTCGCTTTCCCTTGTTCTTCTTTCTATCCTCATCGTTCTCTATGACTCGTCTGCTCTTCCAACTCCAGTCAATCGCAGCGAACGAACGGCCCTTTAACTGGATCGCTCGAAGGTTAGAGTAAAAAGCAGCAGCAAAGTCATAAGCATTTATGAGTTTCTTACGCGCTATAATAAGTTTGGAATGATTGTCATTTGTATTCCGCGGATGCGTGCAGCCGCTGTTTCTTGCGTGGAGCAGACGAGATACGCGCGGCGAGTGCACGCCCGCTTCCCTAATGCGACGACGCGCGCCTTCCCCTCGAGCACGGTGCATTACCGGTCACGGAGAAAGAAGTGTCCCGTCACCGATTCTTCTTCGCACGTCGTTCCACGGTCGTTCGCCAGACCGAACGATTACGCAACCGTTCTTCGCCGTGGCGACTGACACTCGCTTCTGGACCTTGTCTTCTTGGGTGTGTGTGAGTATGATCAACGCATATGCCTTCGTATAAGAAGGTATTTTAAATGCGACTGTTACTATGTTTAACGAATAGACTGCAGACATTTATATAAATATATATGTTTATGAACGTAATAAAAAAATCGAAGTAGAAATACGGTTTACCCTTCAAATATTCTAACGAGTAAAGCATAGTTGCTTTAACTATTTTATAGACTTCTATACGTCCTATGAATTTTGTAAATTTTTGCAGCGTTTTCTCTCATAAATGAAAAGAACCGCAATTTAGAGTCTATTAATGACTATTCGCGTGTATTGTGACAATTGTGAAATATAACTTCCAAAAATTACTGAGACATTCTTCAATGTGATGAAATGCAACAGTACGATTATCTTTGATAAATACTACTAAAATATTCCATGCGCATACCTTTACCTAATCTTTATGCGCATACCTTTACGTATTACGCATGTTGTTTCGTAACTGATTTCTCAGAGATATAATTAAACATTGATAAACCAATCATTCTTAACATATACGTAGGAAAATTTCTCTTCGCAAAGAACAATGTAATATTGATGTCCCATTTAATGGACAAAATTTCTCCGATAATTTCTGTTTTAAATCCCGATCATTAATTTTAATATGGCCAGTCTTCGAATTCCTTTGTAATTGCTTTCTACTACCCTTTAGAAAGGTTCTCGGTGCGGAATGAACGAGAGAGACGAAATCTTAAAAACTTCAAACAATAAAGGTCTTGCACGACAGAATGCACGCAACGTAACTAAACCGACGCTAATTGTAAACGCTAAGGATGCCTAGCGTAGAAAAAAAGCATCGGTGTTTCACGAGCATGTGTCGTAAACCTTTGCCCTAACATAGCCAAGCCACGAGTACTATCGGCCTCTAAGTCCAAGAGGTTCGATCGTAACCAGTCGCTGTCTGACCTTTGTAGACGTTATCTACTGGCCGGCGTGTAATTGCCAACAGAGAAATCGATTCCACGCTTTTGATTGATTTCACCTGTTCCCGTTTCATGACTTATGCATCACGCCCTTTCACTTCCTGACACCAGCATCCCGACTGTAATTCCTGGTCCGTTTCAAAGCATAGATAGAATCCACCAGAAAGCTGTGATTACAATCATACGATGGCACGTACGATTGCCGACCAGCCCAGAGACGACAGATATCCAGGAAATTGGTTCTATTATACTTTCTTTTAATGGAAAATGGAATCATGCAGATACATGATTCGACGTCCCTATCGATTATGTTCATGTCGTTTTAATTGGTGCTTTGCTTTGACTTCGATTTGATGTAATGCGATCGTATCTGGTATTGCTAATGGAAATCATACGTTCGAGCCTTTAGACTTGTTTTAAATAGTTCATAAATCGAGTATGCATATACGTCTACAGACGTATTTAAATTGGATACCTTTATATTTTCCTGGGTTATAATAATGGGAAAAAATATTGAAACTTTGTTTTGAAAGGACCAATATGAAAAACAAGAGATTTTTCAACTTCATAAGTTCAAGATCATTTCATGTCAAATGCATGTTCTTCGAAATTTTAAGGCCTTTTATTATTTTAACTGACATCTTTATCTTCGTGATTAAAATACATGGAAATAAATAATGAAATTACTACATTAATCTATTTACCTTAACAAATATCTACGTCTACCTAAAAAGTGAGTTTTACTGATTAGCAAAATATATTCATTTGGTTTACGACTCGAATAAAAATAAACTAACAACTGAAGTACGGATTTCTGGAATTTTCACTTTTCCGCTTCCTCTAATTTTTAATATTCCAATAATTTACGTACATTTATTATCGAAAGAAAAAGATAATAAAATATATCGAAGTACGCGTGAAATGTATAATTCCAGGACTGAAATCCCTATGGTAGTACTACAATTTCCTTGGCCTTGAAACACGACTCGCATCTCCGGGTAGCCCCAGAATAATTACGCTCCTCACGGACAACCGTCTCGAATCGTTCTTGTAGTCATCAGTCTCTTTCGCAGAGCAAACATTAAGCGGCAGCCGCCGCAACGAAACGTTTGCACCTACGAATTTCATTTGCCCTCGACATCAACTCCCTCGCGTCTTCCACCGCTATCCCGGCTATAATGAGCCGTTCTATCTACCTAAGCTAATCCTAACGCTAAAGGTTGTACTTCCAAGCGAAATGTAACTTACAAGCAATTTCCTGGGAAAGTTTCGAGATTAGCTGACTTGTCGGATGAACACCGACTAGAACGGTTCAAATAAACTCGCTTCGTGGCTGGCCCTGCCACCAGGCAGCTGCCATCGGTCAATGTGCAATACGCTTTGACAAGTACAACAAGTGGCGGATGCTTCGCGGTGGTCGGCGAGACGGCGGAAAAAAGAGACGTTAAGTTATCGACTCGAAGAGGGGAAAGAACGTGCCGCAATCTGAAAGGTATCGTCGATCACCAGGGATACCGAGGGAAAAAGATTAGTTCGTTTCATGACGGGAAAAACGTCGAACGATTAACCGTACATGCTGGATTCGAGACGATTTTATGACATTCTATTAGGTTGTAACATAGGGAATGTTTTCCAACAATTTTTGACGATTCGTGTTTCACTGTTTTTTCTTCTTTTCTTTTTTTTTTTTTTTTTTTTTGAAAAGGGTGTACTTAGATGTCAAGGGTGATTTAAATATCAAAAACTAGAAATTATACCTTTGTGAAAAAGAAAAATCTCAGCTTTAAAATGATATACATCTGCAACAATGGAAATATTTATGGAGAAAAAGGAAGATTGAGAAAATTTATATAATTAAATTGTATATTTCAGATGTCACAATTCAATCTTTTAGATTGCGAAGGAATACTTCGTAATAATTTTATGTTCATCGGCGTTTGATTTTACCGGTGTATATATAAATAGATCTAAGATGTTATATCGATCCGAATTTATTTTTCGAATTTCAATCAGACATACATATTGAGATTTTCCCCCTTACAGAGATGTGCATAATACCTTTATTTATACAATATAAACAACTTATTTCTCTTAAGCGAATTTCATTATTACAGAAATCTAATACTCTTTTCCATTTAATTTCTCACTTACTTAGCCATGTATAATAACGACTCGATTCTCATTAGCAATGAGCTAAACCTACACATCCCCCAAGAGCAATCAACGCTTCTCATTAACCTTTCCCAAACTCTCCATCTAACCCTCGCCAAAATCCCATGAAAAACTTTTGTCCACTTTAATCACCAATAAAATCACCATCGAAGCAGCAACAGGAGGGTACGGTCACGCGAAATATCCACGAGAAGTATAATTGTGTGTAGCAGTAGCAAATATGAAAAGAAAACAGAAACGAAGGAGACGCGGCGTGGTTCGCAAGGCTACGACAAGGTAAAGTCAACTAACTATCCGGCTTCGAAGAGAAACAGAACAGAGTAGCTAAGCAGAATCTCAAGACAGGATACCCAGGAAGAGCTAGGTTGTAGCCGAGGCGAGGCGAGTTCGAGTAGGGATGGGGCAAGGCAAAGCGCATTGGCAAGGCAACGCTAAAGCAACGGGCCCAAAGACGTCGGGACTCGAGCTGGCTCTGGTGGCGCGTTCACCTCCCGCTCGAACGCAGTACGCTTCGGACTCTCGCGCAGGCGAGATTGCACCAATCCGCTCGGTCGATCCGGCGACCACGTGCGCCCCGAACGTTCCACGGGAACCGGCTGTGTTTTGGTGACGGGACCGGGCCACTAGGCCACGTGTTTTTCGCTGGCTTCTCACATCCGACAGAACTAAACAAATTTCTTTAACGGGTGTTTCTTTACGCGTGTTCTTCGAGGTTTCTAGGATTCATAAGTGGAACAAGGACGAGGAGGGTTAAGATATATCGTAATTATGATTCAATTTCTGGATGTTTCGATCGTGTATGAAATGAACAGATTGCAGTTAAGAAAGCGATAGGGTTATCGAGATTATAAGTAGACATGATTATTGAGAATCTGCGGTTGTGTTAATTTGTCGAGCGAAGGATGTACGTAGAGGTGTGGTTGCTATGGTGTAATAGGAATCGCGAGGATGGAATTCGATCGAGGAACGATATAATTCGCAATTAAGAATACATGTGGATCGGAACGTCTCTGCGATGGTTCAATTTAATCGGGAATTAATTCGATCGATCTGGATAACTGTGGATCGTGAGAAGAAGAGGTACTAATTCTAGCTCTGTTCCTATCATAGTGTGACGAATAAGTGGAAAAAGAGGACGTGGAAGGGGATGTGATAAGGGAAGTAAGATGTTCCGTCCAGAGGCTAAAGGTGAATTTTATAAACTGGAACGCTCCGCGAGCTCCGCCCCGCAGTTTCATTAAAGCAATTTGCTACCGTGAATACGGAATACGCTTTTACTGGGTGGTCGTCTGAAGCAATGAACGATTGAAAAAAAGACCTGACGAGTCCAAGTTTAGATTTATTTTATCCATGTTAAGCGGCTATACACTGGTCGGTTCATTAGACTATGAAGAGCGGAAGTGACGTTATACTATCCATCGACATCGTGTTCGAGCGTCAAGCTGATCGAGAAAGAAGACGTTCGATAAAAACAAGACGGAAAACGACTAGTCGAGTGTCCAGGTAGAAACACGAATATTACAATCCTCTTAAAGTCTTAATGTTTCGTTAACTAACGATAAGTAAAGCTTAGTCCATATACGAGACCCATATCTATCCATTCGAACGGGAAATTTTATTCGTCGTAAACGAATGTTGATCGAGAGATCTGTTCTCACGGTTCGAATTAACAGAAAGGTGTCGAGAACTTGGAGCCTGGTTCAAGCGACAAAGAAACGCAATCTCATCACCGAGCATCATTCCACAATCATCGTTCCGAGGCGAAACCGAACGTGATGGCGAATGAATTTGGAATGGTCACGCTAGCGTGAATCGATACGAGAGATACGCGCCGATCCGTCGACACCATTGTTCAGTAACGATCGTCTTATGGATGAATCCATTGACTCGTGATCCGTGTTACAAATAGGCCGAGAAAGAACTAGACGTAGAACGCGAGGGAAAAGAAAAAGCTATCAAGGAAACAAGGGGAGAAGAAGGAAGGAAAAAAGGCGAGCAAAGCGTACGAACCGACCGGGAGCAGGATGGACGGGATGCAGAAGAAACGGTGGTGCACAAAAAGCGCTTAAAGCGACAGAGATACCGGGTTAATTAGATTATCGACGGTCCCAGGGAGTTGCTCTCTGAAAGAGCTGCCAGCACGACCATACATGGTCCACCGGCCTACGAAGAAGCTGGAGCGTCGCGTGGGAGGTCGTGTAGCTTCCACGCTTGTTTTTACGTAGCTCGGGAAGACGGATTCGTGTGCTCACCTTGGAACCCACACGTCGGCCGCGATTATTAAACAGGCTGGTTGTGCGTCTCGTTTGCGAGTACCGGTCTGTCGATTCGCTGGTAAACGACTTTTCCGAGAAGGCCAGCCATCACTGATCGTCCTTTGCGTTGGTTTCACGGTTACGCGCGATGATCGCCGATCTCCAAGATTTCAAAAGCAAAACGAGTTCGTTTTATTGCTCGATGATATCGATCGAGGTTCCAGGAGGGTACGCCAATCAGACATCTGCAAAGGAAGAAGATCGCGAAGAAAATAGAAATAAGGTTCCGTCATCGACTTGAGAAATCGTCGAAAGTTCGTCGATCAGTGGTCAAGAATAACTAGTCGTAAAAGCCGAATCGCGTGCCAACTTTCAATCTCGGCGTCGAATGCCCGCTACGCACGACAAGATCGCGTTTAAAGCGGCGTCCGCATCCTATAAATCCAGATTTCCGCGATTCCAGTGAACCAGTCAGCGGCTGACCGCGTATATATGTCGCGCGGCTTCCCCGCTAGATCATTAGACCCGCGTGGAGGAGCATTAAGAACGATGAAAGTGTAGCGGAGCGTGTTATGCAAAGTAGTCGACGGAACCAGAAAAGCCTGATCCCGCTGATCGATTCGCTCCGCCGTCGCCACGAATTCGAAGCGATCGCTGGGAATGCGTCACGCTATCGCGGATCGATTTCAATCCTACTATCGATCTACCGAAGATTACGCAACTTCGAAACTTGAATCAGGCTTATGCAACGGTACATCCACTTTGCGATCATAGCAGTCATTGGTATCAACGATGAGACTGGTTAACGACGAAAAAATGATTCTGGATACTTCCTAGTTCTTTATCGTCGTCATCGTGCGATAGTCTTTACCAGGGCTAGTCGTTGGTTCTTTACGAACTTTAATCTCTTCAGGAGGATCCCTCAGCCTGGGATTCTTGAGAATTGAATTGCAAATCGCGGTTAGACATGGATCGATTCAAGGGCGTTTCGAGGCTCGCGCGGTGATCGAAAGTCGAGCGGCGGCTCTCGACCGATCACGCGGGACTAGGGACGGTAGCAAATATGTCGGTCGCAGGAACCAGGAGACTATGCAGAGTAGGCCTAGTCGCTGTGCTGGTCACCGCGCTGTGCGTATTGAGTCTGCTCGATTCGCCGCCACAACTCCCGGATCCACCAGCGGATTCTCCTCCTACGCCTGGTAAGCAATTTTCTCCGTTGCTGCGCTCCTTCGCCTCCAGCAGCGCGCGACCCTTGCCCTTTCGTTATCGTTGAACGGTCGCAGCCCGTACCCACTAACACGCCTTTGCCACCTAACAATGACTACTTTTTCTCTGTTTCTTTCTATCTCCTTTTTTGTTCGGTTGTTTCATGCTAGGCGATTAGACGCCGATGATTTTGTCCCTTTCGAATCCTTGCGAGGGATTTTAGTTAAGTTTCGCGTTGAGTAAACTTGTGAATAGGTATCTGTGAGAGAGTCGGTCGAAGAATAAAAAGTTCTTAAATTTAAACGTTATATTCATGGAAATTTTACTTTCCTTTCCTTCTTTTCTAAGAATTCTTATTGATATTTCAAAGTCTTAAATTAATCCGACGTCTTAAGTATAAGAAAAAATGTAGTGGTTAAGAAAATTAAATTTTTTTCGATAAATTTTCGACTCAGTCTTGACATCTCTGAGATATTTTTAGAATCGTTGTTCTAAAATGTAATTATATCTAAATAAATATATTTTGTGAAGTAAAAATATGTACAAAAGTATAACTAGTAATTAGCGAATATCTAATTAAAGGATAAGGAATGGTGTCTGGTCTTATTGGAATATTTTATGTAGCAAACTAAACATCCTCTTTGCCTTATTTTGAAAGTAATATTTCACGAGACACGGAGCTAAGTGAATTCCACCATGCAAGAATCTCGAATTTATTTTCCTAGCATGAAAGCCCTCTGAGTCAAAGATCATCGATAACAGCTTCTTTAAATATGCAAATGTGCAACTTTTATCTTCTCTTATATCTACGTATTTGCATATCAAAGCTGTGCAAAGTGCAAGTACCCTGATCTGGGACCATGAGAAATTTATAAGTTTCCTGATGGGTTGATCACTGGTCTTCAAAATGTGTCATAAATTTCCTAAGCGTGTCCGTCAAATATCGATACATCTTTCTTTCGAAGAACTTTACGAGAGCGAACAATTTTTAGCGAGATCAAGATGAAAGTACAAGGATAATAATCATATGTCTGCATCTATGAGGAAGTCTATATTCTTCTATAATAGCACTAGGAATTTTTTGATCTGCATAATATTTAACAAGATAACTTTAAGATTCCTCTGCAGGAATATGACAGATGCAATAACTCATGAAATTGTTCGAACACTTGTTGTTGTTGTCATTTGTTTCAGAATGTATTATGTATCTCACGGCATTTAAACATTTTGAAATATTATTAGCATTATTACATGTAAAAAATATACGATATATAGTATACAAATATGAATTTGCATAAATACACTATCTATGTTTATAAATAGCGTTTTGAATAAATACAACTAAAAATCAAGAAATAATTTTAGACTCTTGGTAAGTTCGGTTTTAAAAGACGCGAAGATACAAAGGTTATGTGATGTTAAATTATATTAAATTCCTACTACATAGTATACTCAAGTCAGGGTAATTATTTACCATCTTTATGAAATCGTAAAGTTTATAGTACCGGTCGTAATTCAAAAGAAAGGTATTTCTGGCTGACGCAAGGAAAATGGAGCTCCGGACGAAAGTAAAAGTGACGAAATGCTCGAGTCCATTCGCTGACACAGCGATTGATACCCGACAAGAAGATTCTACAATCGCAAAAGCCATTCCCATGTGTTAGGATAGCCTCGTTCCAAGTTTAGTAGAAGATTTGTGTTTTACTGTTCGCACTACTTCCTACCAGTGAATACTTTCCCAGCGTTTGCCTCTAGCCGACAAAGAATAGAAAAATTCCACACGTGCCTTCAACCGACCATTAATTCATAGTTCGAATGATTATGCTTAATCGCGTCAATTTTAACGAGCCCGCTGTTTTTCTTTGAGTAACGTATTAGATTTCCTTTAAATAAGTTGTTCGGCCAGCAATTAGATGTAAATAGAACGTTCCATTTTATACTCTACAGGATTGCATGAGAGGAATCTCAGTGAAAATAAGAGTAAATTTTCTATTACGATTCATGACCAATGTAGCTGAATAATCAGAAGATCTTTTGCTACAGATTTGCAGTTCTGTTTCGGTACAGTGGATTGAAATTTTCCTTTATCCATGAATAAGGGAAAGAATAGTTCCAGAGAGATTTTCTAAACCTAAACTGGCAGATTTTAATTTCGATTTAATATCCGTATATAATTTCAGGTGCTTTTTAAAAAAAATTCTATATCTTATCTTTCGTTTAAATTTTTCAAATAAATCAAAATTTCAGAATTCACTCACAATTAATTGTGTAAATTGATTCAAAGTCCTAAATCAACTATCAACAATTTAAACTAATTTTTAAGTGGTGAAATAATAATCTTACAATAAAGATCACTGGGAAACTGTAACTAATGAAGATCACTGGGAAACTGTAACTTCGAGACTACATAATTAACAAACGATAAATCAAATAAGATAACTGATATAACACGTTAAAACATTCACCATTCATCGAATCGACACCTACTCTAAACTTTAAAATCAGATTTCAGATCAGAAAACAGATCGGATAATCCAAACTTCGTCTTCCAAATTAATTAAAACGAAAGCCGAACAACTATCATCTCCAAGTACTAATTCCCAGAGAAAACCGTCGAAATCGAGTCGAGTGGAATGGCGTACAAAAAGCTCGCCCCTTGAGGGCCGTAAATCAACCGCGGTGCGGTGACACAGGCTTATCGCGGACACAAATCTTTACACGGTTCCTTGGCGGTAGCGACTTCATTAGGTGACATAATTTACAGCTCGATTCATCTACCGATTGCTTCCTCTTCGACGTAACACCCTCTTTCTTCTCGTTCTCCAACTATTTCACCTCTGCGAGTTACTGTAAAACGTGAGCCTCGAAATCTCTTCTCTTCATAGTTCTTTGACCGTCGTCGGTTCATTCTCGTATTTCTGTCGGTTACCGTGTAGCAGAATTCGCTTTCTCGTAAAACTAGCGGACCGTGGCGTCTCCGAGAGAAAGCAGGAAGCAAAGTTGCTAAAGGGCAGGCCTGGATGGTACGCGGCATCAGCGTAATACGCGGTCGTTGGGTCAAGCGTAGACACAACTTTTAACGATTGTACAGTGACTGTACACTGTACATAGTAGGATATCTATATAGTAGCTGGGATATCAAAGAGAGGGAGAGAGAGAGAGAGAGAGAAAGGGAGAGAGGGAGAGAGAGAGAGAGAAAGGGAGAGAGGGAGAGAGAGAGAGAGAGAGGGAGAGGGAGAGAGAGAGAGAGAAAGGGAGAGAGGGAGAGAGAGAGAGAGAAAGGGAGAGAGGGAGAGAGAGAGAGAGAGAGAGAAAGGGCGAGAGGGAGAGAGAGAAGAGAAAGAGGGAGAGAGGGCGAGAGGGAGAGAGAGAAGAGAAAGAGGGAGAGAGGGAGAGAGAGAGAGGGACAAACAGAGACAGAGATGGAGGCAGAGACAGAAACAGATAGACAGACAGAAAGCGTGATCGAAACATTTGCACACCGATCGCACGCCGAAGGGCATGGATTTAATTGGTCGACCAAGCTGCTTTAGTTCAAGAATTAACGGAAGATGGATATTTTATGTGCACAGGTGTGAGATGCTTTAGGAGTACAAATTTATGCTAGGTTGAAGAAGTGATAGGGCTAGAAGAAAGGAGAGAAATATTAACGGTAACCGTGCCTTTCACGTTTCGTGACTCTTGGGCTTAACGATCGTGATTAATTCGGGAATCATTGTAATGAGTGTATCTTTGTTTGCTTAGCATTTTTCAGTGCTTATTTTGCTGAAGTAATAGTTTTAGTTCTGGAAAGTATTTACGGAGGTGGGTTAATTTGGTGGAATGTAAGACAAGTTCTTCTCGAGAACTTGATATAAACGAGAAAAGCATTCTTTTTAAAAAATGGGATTTAAATATAGAAACTCGAGTTTTGACTCGAATAATTAGTTTCAAATTTGAAAAGCCTCATTCGAATTTAAACTTAAAAATGAATCTAAATCTAAACAATTAAATTCAAATATGATTAAATAAAAATTAAAATATAAATGTCAAATTAATGTTATTACTGAAAATTCTCAATGCGAGAATTGATTGTAATTTACTAACAAATAAAAAAAAAATTAATATGTAAGAAGCAAGTTATAAAAATTCACTCTACAATTAACAGTTAACGAACGCTTTAAACACTAATTACAAACGGTCACGTAGAACTGACAACCGGCGAGTTTCTATTTACGTTTCATCGTGCGTGAACAAATGACATATTTCACTATCGAATCCATTAAAGGAATCGATCGTGATGGCAGAAGATGGAATAAAAGTGTGATCAGAGTGGTCGTGACTCCTGGTCATTCGTGACTTTTACTCAAAACGAGTTTCCCTTCGATATACGTTAAAGCATATTTGCTATTCGAGAGCAATTAACCAAAAGAGCAATTGAAATTCTATATAGGTAGCTAATCGATGCTTATTGGAGGTCAGTGACGTGTTTTGAAATCGCTTAGAACAGGTATTAGAGAGAAATTACCGAGAATTTATGGAAATAACGATTTAAATGTAGCACGATCGTTTACTCACACGTAAACGTATTCACGACGTACAGCATCCGGCCTCGCTCGATGACGTAATACTTCCGTCCGGTAAAAGATCGTCGAGGTGTCTAGGCTTCCTTTCTATTCGCAGAGAACGATGACACGATCATAGCTACACGATTGATAATAAAGGAAATTGTTAATCAACTGTTTACAGGTGCAATATCTTTTAATGTGGGTTTTCCGTTAGTTAGAATTATTTTCACTCGCACAGCGGGAGTGTAGGCTCAATCAATTATTACTAGCAAAAGCTATAAATTTTAATTAAACAAATTTACTTTATCTCGGTAAATCATTGCGATAAAATTGATTTTCCGCAAATATCACCAGAATATATTCAGTGGAAAAATTAATAACACAAGAGTAGTAAATCTTCGTAGGTGAATTAAGTTATCTGAGTACATGTCAAAGTTTTACTATTTCAAGTTTTCATCAGAACTAAAAAAATTCTGTAATATTTAATTACTTATGCGTTTACTACATTATACAACAAGTCATTAAAAATTCCATTCAAACATTTGAAATTTAAACGGAAATAATAATTCTAATTGAGGAATGGATACATACTTCTCAAAACTTGAAACAATTCCCCTAAAAGTCCTTAAATATGTATTCTTTCATAAATATTTTAATACTCATAAAAATCAATACTAAGACTAATGCGTGAATATAACTCATAATCCACGTACACCATTAAAAGATTAAACCAATGTTTAGTATAAACGCTACCTAGAAAAACGAACTTAATTATCTAGCGCGGATACATTCGAGCCTCTGTAAATACTTAAGCGACCATGGTTTATCTTTCACGCGATGTAGCTTTCCATTTAATAACCCGCATCGCGTACGTAGCTCGTATCGAATTAATTAGCCGAAAAGCGTGCGCTACCGCCGCTTCCGCGTTAATGAGCAGAGTGTAGCATGCGTCACGCGACTATCACAGTCTCAATCTTCCTGACATATTTTCCAGGTGGCGAACCTCCGGGCACAAGAAGCATCGTGGCTTACTCATGGGCGCGGAGATTGGCACTCGATTACAGACCCTCCAAGGAGTGCGACGGTAATGGAACGTACGGAACGACGTTAAATACGTTCAAGTTAACCGATGAGAAGTGGCTCGAGACAATCCCCGGACAGCTCTTCCTGTACAGCGCCCACTTGGACATGAGAGTGGCCGGTTACCCAAGCCTCAGGGTGATTGGCGTTAAACGTGGACCTCTACCGACCTCTGGCCTTTTCTGCACCGTCTGGTGAGACATTTTTTCGCGAGCGAGTCAGCCTTTCCATCTTTTCTAGTCACTTCAACCGTTCTTACTTCCGGTATACAGTAAAGCCTTGGTATCGGCGGTTGATCACGATTCTGCATAATTAAATGGTCACGGTCTAAAAAATTATATGGAAAATTTGTAAATTTCAGCACAATGGATCTTCAACTCTCCATATTATTACTAGATTACGGATCTTTATGGAAATTAATGTTTCTATGAACACTAGGGAATAGAACTCTTAAATAGAGATTTCTTTTTTCTATTAAATATTATAATCAATACTATTGTGTTATATTTTATATATTTTTCTATATGTTATGCACGTTTTGTATATTTATACATATTTAAATCTTCTATAAATGCATAAGTATGCATAAGTAAGTACACAGTTCACGGATGATCCTTTTGACAATTCGGAGATTTCGCCGTGTTTCCAAAGCCATATCGTTTTCATCCTTAAAAGCCTCTTGCCTAAAAGTTTCTAGGATAATAATATAGCAAAATAACGAGATAATCTAACGACATATAATAAGATAGGGCTAATCGAGTTCCGCACTCATCGTCCATGAACAGTCGCTTTAATCTAACTTCTTGCCCGGTTACTATCAAACTTTCTTTAGACCTTCTTCAAGGGGCAGGCAGCTGTTTCATAATTCGAACGATTATGTAAATTCGGTCACGAAACTAAACTTCCTTCAGTCAAAAAACATTGGCCCCTTCTCGCAACCTATCTGAATATTCCGAGATTCAGCAGAAATTACTAATTTTGCACGTTCCTCAGACACGGGCAGGAAGATTTCTTTTATTAAAAACACGAGACTTAATAATCTTTGTTCCTGTTCGTTTACATGTAAGAAAATATAAGTAGCAAGGATCGTTTAACAAAAAATCTTTCTTGAATTAAAGTCGCGATATGTTCTTTGAAATCTATCCAAATATACTGAAAGATTTATTTATAATCTCTGCTCGTTCAGGTACAAAGAGGAAGAACGTGGCAGAGCTGTCAGCGTGGAGGCACTTGTGTCGACGATTTGGTTGGACGAGTGGGGCGAGACAGTGGATAGCTATGCGGGGATCCTCGTTGGTTGTCAATTACCACCGGATGCAGCGATCGAGCCGTCGAAGGTGTACGTAGGCCTGGAGCCCTGCCACCAGAATGCTAGTCATAGTTTAACGATAAACGGAGAAGACAGGAACGAGGTGGAGGAACGACGCCGTCAGTTCACTCTTTGCATCAAGGGTTTAGACTTCGACGAGGACATCTCTCGGAAGATCGTCGCTTTTATCGAATTCCACCGAATACTAGGCGCCGAGCACTTTTATTTTTACGTGTTCAACGTTCACGAGAACGTGTTGAAGGTGTTGAGGCTGTACGAGCGATCGAACGTGATCAGATGGTTCAATCTGACGTTGCCGGGCGATCTACCGAACGAGAAGATCGCTAGAAGGCGGTTTCTTAGCGAGGACATTTGGATCAAGAGACGTATGGAGCTGATACCCTACAATCACTGTTTCTACGATAATCTTCATCAATCGGAATTCGTGCTGCCCATCGACATCGACGAGGCGATCGTTCCGGCCAGAAGAAAGAACTGGTATGAGCTGTTGCTCGACGAGAGGATCAAGCTTGGAAGAAACTTCAAGGACTTCGCCTCGTATGCAGTTAGAAACGTTTATTTCTTCCCTGAGCTGCAGACCAGAAATCAAACCGACCGCGTTAGCTTCGAGGTCAATTCCACGAATATTCTGCCTGATCTGGATTATCTGGACACAATCAGAACTGCTTGTATCTCGCCAGAGGGTGACTCGGTGAAGAGCTTTGTCTCGACCAGGCGCGCGTTAACGGTGCACAATCATTACGCTCTGACCACACTGAATCCGTCCACCAGGCGGGCGCACCATTTTGATCCGGAAGATGTGTTAAAGCATCATCATAGAGCCTGTGATGATAGACACTTGGACTGCGAGGTTATGATGGGGGACGTTAGGGTCGATGAATCCGCGTTGAGGTACGCGGATGAACTTAATCGGAGGATGAGGACGTTTTTCAGCGATTTCAAAGCAATCACGTAGCGGAAAGAATGATGTATATAATAAAATAGAATTAATCGATTGTGGTGTATTTTATTGCTTCTTCATCTCCTTATTTCCGAACGGAGGCCAAATAATGAAGAATATGGTAAGTTATATATATTAAGATGCCCTTGAATCTAAAGAGTTCTCTTATCAATTATTTTGGAACTCGTTAAAATGTTTTCTTTAAACTATCAAGCGTTTTAAAACTTATAAAATCGACAAGATTAGGCTCATCGTATCTTTCCCTTGTTGAAATTCTCGAAAATTTTCTTTCGCAATTCTCTGTTTATGCAAAATGAAGATATTTAAAATAACATTGGATATAAGCGGACACCGTTCCGCGAAATGAAATTTGTATAATTAAAACGGCAGATTACACGAAATCAGGTGCACAAACGAGCTATTTCAGCAATGCACCTCCGCATTACCTCTGGGAAATAAGATAAGAAGACAATGCGACGTTTGCAACTTGTAACCTACGCCGTTCCTACAAGGATCAAACGTTCGTTGAAATTTACTTGTAACATGGTAAAAGCAACAATTCATGCCGCTTTGGAGAATATGACTATTATAATTAGAATAAAAAAAACTTCGCTTCACTCTTTTACGAATACTTCGCCGGTACCTCGAATGATATGATAATGAAATGCACTCATGGGAAATTTTCACTTTAAGCGCGATGCGCTCAAATAACTCTTTGGCTACCAAAACGAGAAAATCTATTCTTTGTTTTCTTGAAGAATATCGCGAATTGAATCTATGTTTCATGCTTTCAACGCTGAATTGGCGTTACTAACCTCCTTTATTGTATTGTTTTTTTTTCTGCGTGGTGAGAATGGAAAATAAGTCATACTTAAGCAACCTCTTTCACTGGCCAGTCTTTTAATAGTCAAATGTTCCCACAAAGGAATGCAACAGTAGCGTAAACAGTATGAACTAGTACGAGAGCGAGTATGACAATAGTGTGTGAATGCAAAATCTATATATATTCTAGTCTTATAGTTCTGAATTAGTGTTGTTTACCTTTTTTATTATACCATATTCTTGCATCTACAGAAAAAACAAATCACATTTGACCAATTTCCACCATTAACTACTCTTTTTATTGAAAAACGTCCCTACGAAAGGCCACGGTATTGTGACCGTGAATGCGAAACCTATCAATATTCCAGTCCATTAACTCTAAATTCATATTATTATCTTCTTATTATTATCTTATTATATTCTATAAAGAAAACAGTCTAATCGCATTTAATCATTATCTCCTCTTAACCCCTTTGATTGCAAAATTTCTTCACAAAGGTTCACGGCAATATTGCGAACGTAAATACACGCCCATCACATCTTCATAGAGACCATTCTCATAATCATTTCCTTTTTATAATTCTTGGTCTAGTTTCTTTGTCTAGTTCTAGCTTTTGAGTTGCAATAACATTCTATGAGCTCAATACCACCTAGTGCCAAAATCCGCGATCACTTAGATACCAACCCAATACTTGTCTCCTCTGCCTGCAACTCAGAGAATTTAGAACTAGACCAAGAAACTAGACCAAGAATCACAAAAAGGAAATGATTATGAAAATGGTGGTATTGACAAAATTTGCAATCACTTAATTGCTAACCGAATAGTTCGCTATAGAGAGAAACGACGCTCATAACGCGTCCTGGAAGCGCTGGCAAAGTCATAACAAAGTTTAATAGTTCATGAGCAGAGCGTGTCCCATATGCTTGTTAGACAAACACGCAGATAACACGGAATGTTATTTGGAGAAGAGATAAGTGACTTTCAACTGCGAACTTCCCTCAACCTCTCTCTCTCTCTCTCTCTCTCTCTCTCTCGTTTCTTATAGGATGTTACAGGACTTGGATGAGGACTTCCAGCAGAGATGCTGATCCTTCTAGGACGATATTCACCGACTAGACTCGAGAGCCGGATATATAAATCCTGTGATATTCAATTAGCGAGATGTTGTAACAACTCTCATGCGCGGAAAGAATATCGGATTTGATAAGAGAACGTCAACTTTGAATGATATCTTCTTTTTTTGGTGGGAGGGAGGTGAAAAGACATCGGTCGAAGTAGAGGTTAGAGTCATTTAAATTCGAATCAATAATAAGTAATAATAAATTGAATATTTTGATGTAATCTTTAATTGTTTTTTATATTTATTAAATTACTACATTTTTAATATTGATCTTGCGAAAATATTGTGATTTATGTTCTAAACAATGCAGTTGTAAGAGTTGTTTTTAAATATAAAACACAAGTAACACAAAAATTTAATTGTAGATGTCCTTCAGAAAATAGAAGAATGGTTTTATACATATGTATGCACCAACGTGTACAGTTTATCGTAGAAACACGCAGAAAATTATGTTCAAAGGAACGATCATTATTTTGAGCGTTCTTCATGGAAACTCTATCACAAGATCTGGAATACACATAGGACATGTATGCATGTACGACAAACTTCTGTGATGTTTCCAGCAGATCGTTTCAAAGCAACAACTTTACACGCGCTACAAGTATGGTCCGCATTATCGAGATAAGCGTTATTTACTCTCGTTCCTAGCGTGATGGCAAGTACTAACTAATGATGAAGATGTAGATAAATCCCTGGCGTTCATTCTGCGCCAACGCTTCAATTTAGAGCCGCTTAATGCTTTGATACATAATAAACATTCAATGATACACTACGTATACAATATTTTAGAAAATTTAAATTTTATATTTGTTGAAGGGCTTAATGAAAATCTGATACAAATGACAAAATCTTCATTAATGTCGTATCGCGGGCACAAGGCCTAGGGTTTAGGGAGTAAAGCATATACAATGTCGCGAGAGCCGAGATGTTTTTAAACCATAAACAGTGTCGTCAGAGCCGAGGCACCGTGAGGCCCTCAATGTGTCCCCAGGTTTTTCAAGTGGATAGTTTTGTAGAAAAGGCCTACGTGACCCTGGCCGCGAGCGGCTACGGAACACGTGCGGGGTGGGCCTAAGGAAAGATAAAAGGATGCGAGAACACAGTGTGGATCGAGAGGTCAGAGTGAGAGTCTGAGTTGAGAAATCGAGGTGTGTGAATCGAGAAGTCAGAAAGTGCGATTTGCGTTGTCGAGAGATAGAGTTGTTAGCGTTGTTGAGTTGCGAGAGTAGTTTGAGTTATAGTAAGATTTTTGTATTTAGTTCATGTTTAAACCACCATCGTTCTTCTGTCAAATCAATACCTATACAATCCATACATTTTAAATAAACTTTAAGTATCACCATATATAATAAATAATATATTCCACCACCGTGATATTACATTAATTTGAGGAAGGTATAGATAAATTTAAATTATTACATAAATCTGTATGATTTCAAGCATTAGAACATTTTACTATACATTCTATCGCTTAAAACTATCAGGATACTTAATTATTTCTTAACAAAATTTATTTTAGTTACAAAATTTTGAATAAATCGGGTTGTAGTGGCTTGTATTCGTTATAATTATCAATATCTCTCCATAAGAAAATTCTCCAAGTAAATATAAATATTATGCATCGATTTTCGTTACAGAAGAAAAAAAAGACGCTTATATTACTTGTGCATTGAGCCTCTCAATTACCATTTACCATGATAAAGTTACTTAGCAGCCACCATTTTCTTCGAAACAAGCCATTTCACATCGCGATATGAAGCCTGTTTTCATCGCAAATATTCAATATAAACCGAAACGATCCTACACGCCCAGTTGCAACGCGTTAACAAAACCGAAATAACCCTCCTCCTGTATCGAATCATAACTTACATATCAATTCTCTAGTTTCGTAGTTTTCACTGCATCGGTTTCACCGCTGTCAGATCGACCGCTAAAGCAGACAGTGAGACTGAGAGGGTTAACGAAGTAAGTGAGCCTAGATGAACGGAACGCATCAAGATCGACCCAGTTCTGGATAATAATAAGTCGCAGCAAGTGGAACGGATCGGCTGGATAACGTATCAGGGCAGTGGTAAACACGGGACGACCGCTATGTTATATGTAGGGAGGGCAGGTAAGTCGCACGAGGTACTCGTTCGCGCGCACGTTCTCTTAAATTCTGTTCTTAATCTTTTCTCGCCTCCAGATAAGTGTGAACCACCAACGAACTACTCGATCGCCAACCGAGTCCCGGATAACTCATTAAGGATCAAGTAATAGTTTATCATAGCTGGACTACTTACATTTTATGCATTTATGGGAAATTTGAAGATAGAGGAATATAGATAATCTTAGATAACATAAAAAATATATAAAATATTCAAAGTAGTATTTTATACAATATTTAATATATAAAATACATTAAATTTCCTATCCTACATTTGTTCTTTTAAGGGGGTATTCTAGTCTAGAGGCATGAATTTCGGGCGGTTTTTGAAGTTCTGTACAAACGAAACAAAAAATATTTTTACTATCCATTTTTTTTATCATTTGTTTATTAATATTTTAAGATTGCATAAAAAATTAACCGAAAAAACTCAAAATCCACAAAGTTATGAGCTGGCAAAATGGGGGTCCAAAAAAGAAGGGTGTCCTGGCGTGCACGATTTCAACCCTTCTAGTCATCTGAAACAAACAATCCGAACAGGTTCTTAATTAGTATATCATAGATGCCGCTATAGCATGAACCTTGGAAAAGTCAAAAAAATATTTTTTCACAAAATGGTGGCCGTTTGAAAAACATTTTTTTTGGCATATATTTTTAACAATTCCGAATTTTTTAAAAATAGTAAAATTAAAAATTTTGATCTAAGCGTGCTTCAAGCAGTAGAGGAATATGTAAAGAACATTCGCAGCAAATTTCAAATAAATCGGTTCATTAGAGCTTGGGACATCGTGCACGCCAACTCGAAAAAGGTAGTTTCGAGAAAAACGCGTTTAAAGTTTTGAGACAAGTTTCCGGCAATTTTATTCATAGAATGGTACAGCATACTTACATATTTTTAGTCGGCGATTCCTGCTCTGTACAAGAACATTTTTCTTACATGTAGAACACAGAATTAACGATGAAAGAGAAAAATTCTAAAATACAATAGCCGTAATTGTTATTAATTAAAATTCTTCATTTGTTCCGGTCGCAGATGCCGCATCACAAAAATGACTGTAACTCATAAAACAATTGAAATGTTGAAAAATCCTTTTAAAGGCATATTCTTGAGTGTCTAAACTTTGCAAATATGAAAAAATATTTTCGATTTTTTCAAATTTATAGACTAGAATACCCCTTAATTCGTAAAATTATAAATTTGCATGAAAATAATGCAAAATATAATTATTACATAAATAGTAATATAACGATAACGCTATAAATAGCTCGCTTTCTTTAAATTTCACAAAATTGCGATTTTGCTCGCCTCCGGGTAAACGTGAACCATCACGAAACTGTTCAAATGTCAGCCTTTTTTTCTTTTTTTTTTTACGTGGGGAAATTATCATGGACACTCACTGTTGCATCGCAACAGCCGAGTAGTGTCGGACTCTTACCGACTAAAACCCCACGGTTGTTTTCCTGACGTTGGTAGAGGTGCACCCGGGGTCTCCTGTGGAATTCTACCGGGCTGCACAAATGTCAGCCTAGTCCCGGTTAACCCCTTGACAACGTTATCTCGAAGGAGCCAAGGGTTTCTCATGTGTCCACAACTTGCGTGTGCCAGACTTAAACATTATTTATGTAACATATTGTAATATTCTATTATATGTAAACTCTGGTGAATATAAAGAATAAAATTATTGCAGTTCGATCTACCGGTAATTATTTAATTTAATCCAATATCGTCAAAGATGTTTAATTAAAATATCCCGAAAAATTATTCCACGCTATAATGTAAAATAATAAAGTAATTGAAATAAATCAGTATTTTAAATAGTTATTTTTTATCTGCAATACAAATAAAATGCCGAAGCATGGCGAGTACACAGTATTTTATAGTACTGCAATTAAATAGCGTTATATAGTTTAAATTTCTATGCTCATGAACTTGTCTTGGCAATTTTGATATAGCACAGAAATAATTAATTGACAATTGATTCGAAATAATAGCTTTTGTAATAATATAAAAGAAATGCAGAAGAAGCTTGATTACTATATAGTGAACAATAAAATTCCATAGTTGACAGAAACATATTTTAATTCTAATGATACTCCAAAAAGAAGAAATTAAATCCGCAAAGACGGCCAGCTGACTAAACGAGCAAACAAACGGACCTAAGATATTGCTACCAGGATCGTAATAAATGCCTGTGTAGATAAATGCTCTGAAATTTATTACGCAAGAATAAGATCCTAAAACATATCTTTAATTTGGTAACGGAGATTGCTACACATCTGTGATTTTTCTCAATTTTACATGGAATACCTCACGAAAGTATATGAATATAATCGTGATAATCAGACCTCATTTAAGGGCTAACGAGATTTCAAAATGTTCTGTGTAATACGGGCAATATGTTCATTAAAAAACGCCAATAAATTAAATTGCCTACTAAGAATTCCATAGATGGTCTTTTTAATATCTTCCTTAAAAATGCTCCACACTTTACGCAAAGTTGGGGTCTCGCGAAATCCGTCGCCGAACTGCAGTTCATTTCACACGAAACCAATTAACAACGACGAAGGAGACCGCGCCGTTGGTCGAATCAATATTTAATTTAATCGGAATTCTTTTGAGATCCGAGCATTTCGTCGCCGATGCGATCCCCCTTAAATTAATACATATATAAATTATTCCGTGTGCATCAAGCAAGAAGATAGATTCGTTCCTTTTCTTTTCCTTCTATTCTACCTGGGATAATGTGTCAAGTTAAATACGAACATTTAGGTGGCACAGCGCGCAAGAATTTATGATAAGCAACCCAAGCCACAGATTCCGTCTGTTCCTTACAGAGCGACTGCCGTGTACGTTTCACACCCGTTCCATCGACCACAGATTCAACAAGCTGCCACACACGTGGAATTCGTCATAATACATTACCTAATATTCAGTTATATAATATAACGTAATACTGTATAACGTAATACATTATGACGGAATATAACATAACGTAATATAATATTACATCACATAATAAAGCGCAGAGTGTTATAAAGTAATACTATATAACATAATACGTTATAACGTTATACTATATAACGTAATACGTTATAATGTTATACTATATAACATAATACGTCATAACGTTCTACTATATAACGTAATACGTCATAACGTTGTACTATATAACGTAATGCGTCATAACGTAGTACTATACAACGTAATACGTTATAACGTTATACTATATCACGTAATAAGTTATAACGTAATACGTTATAATGTTACATTATATAACGTAATGCGTTATAACGTTATACTATATAAAGTAATGCGTTATAACGTTATACTATATAACGTAATGCGTTAAAACGTTATACAATATAACGTAATACGTTATAATCTTATATTTTATAACGTAATACGTCATAACGTTGAACTATATAACGCTATGCGTTATAACGTTATACTATATAACGTAGTAAATTATAACATTCTACTATATAACGTAATAAGTTAAAACGTTATACAATATAACGTAATACGTTATAATCTTATATTATATAACGTAATACGTCATAACGTTGTACTATATAACGTAATGCGTTGTAACGTTATACTATATAACGTAATGCGTTATAACGTTATACAATATGATGTAATACGTATTAATCTTATATTATACATCGTAATACGTCATAACGTCGTACTATATGACGTAATGCGTTATAACGTAATATGTTATGATGTTATATTATATAACGTAATACGCCATAACGTTGTACTAAATAACGTAATCCGTTATAACGTTATATTATGTAACGTAATAAGTTATAACGTTGTACTATATAACGTAATAAGTTATAAAGTCATACAATATAACGTAATACGTTATAATCTTATATTATATATCGTAATACGTCATAACGTCGTACTATATAACGTAATAAGTTATAACGTTATACAATATAACGTCATGCGTTATAACGTTATACAATATGATGTAATACGTTATAATCTTATATTATATATCGTAATACGTCATAACGTCGTACTACATAACGTAATAAGTTATAACGTTATACAATATAACATAATAAGTTATAACGTTATACAGTATAACGTAATACGTTATAACGTGATACTATAAAACGTAATAAGGTATAAAACCATACAATATAACGTAATACGTTATAATGTGATACTATAAAACGTAATAAGTTATAAAGTCATACAATATAACGTAATACGTTATAATGTTGTACTATACAACGTAATACGTTATAACGTTATACTATATCACGTAATAAGTTATAACGTAATGCGTTATAACGTTATACTATGTAACCTAATAAGTTATGACGTAATACGTTATAATGTTATATTATATAACGTAATACGTCATAACGTTGTACTATATAACGTAATGCGTTATAACGTTATACAATATAACGTAATACGTTATAATGTTATATTATATAACGTAATACATTATAGCGTTGTAGTATATAACGTAATAAGTTATATCGGTGTACAATATAACGTATTACGTTATAACATGATACTGTATAACGTAATAAGTTATAAAGTCATACAATATAACCTAATACGTCATAACGTTGTACTATATAACGTATTACGTTATATCGTTATACTATATAACGTAATAAGTTATAGCGTTGTACTATATAACGTAATAAGTTATATCGGCATACAATATAACGTAATACGTTACAACTTGATACTATAAAACGTAATAAGTTTTAAAATCATACAACATAACATAATAAGTTATAATCTTATATTATATAACGTAATACATCATAACGTTGTACTATATAACGTAATGCGTTATAACGATATGCTATGTGACGTAATAAGCTATAACGTTACACGATATAACGTAATGCGTTAGAACGTTATGCTATATAACGGCATAAGTTATAACGTTATACAATATAACGTAATACGTTATAATGATATGCTATATAACGTAATACGTCATAACGTTGTACTATATGACGTAATTCGCTATAACGTTAAACTTATAGTGTAATAAGTTATAACGTTGTACAACATAACGTAATGCGTTATAACGATATACTCTGTGACGTAGTAAGCTATAACGTTATACAATATAACGTAATACGTTATATCGTTGTACTATATAACGTAATGCGTCATAACGTTGTGCTATATAACGGAATACGACATAATCAGATATTATAAAACGTAATAAGTTATAAAGTCATACAATATAACGTAATACGTCATAACGATGTACTATATAACGTAATTCGTTATAACGTTATACAATATAACGTAATAAGTTATAACGTTATACAATACAACGTAATACGTTATAACGTGATACTATAAAACGTAACAAGTTATAAAGTCATTCAATATAACGTAATACGTTATAATGTTATATTATATAAGGTAATGCGTCATAACGTTGTACTATATTACGTGACCAGTTATAAAGTCATACAATATAACGTAATACGTTATAATGTTCTACTATATAACATAATACGCCATAACGTTGTACTATATAAGGTAATGCGTTATAACTTTATGGTATATAACGTAATACGATATAACGTTATACAATATAACGTAATACGTTATAATCTTATATTATATAACGCAATACGTCATAACGTTGTACTATATAACGTAATACGTTATAATGTTGTACTATATAACGTAATGCGTTATAACGATATACTATATGACGTAATAGGTTATAATGTTATATAGTACAACGTAATACTCTCTAATGTTACATTATATAACGTAATACGACATAACGTTGTACTATATAACGTAATACATTATAACGTTATACTATGTAGCATAATAAGTTATAACGTGATACTATAAAACGTAATAAGTTATAAAGGCATACAATATAACGAAATACGTTATAATGTTATACTATATAAAGTAATACGTCATAACGTTATACTATATAACGTAATACATTATAACGTTATACTATATAGCATAATAAGTTTTAACGTTATACAATATAACGTAATAAGTTACAACGTTATACAATACAACGTAATAAGTTATAACGTGATACTATAAAACGTAATAAGTTATAAAGTCATACAATATAACGTAATACGTCATAACGGTGCACTATATATCGTAATGCCTTATAACTGTATACTATGTGACGTAATAAGCTATAACGTTATACAATAAAACGTATTACGTTATATCGTCATACTATAACGTAATAAGTTACAACGACAGACAATATGGCGTAATACGTTAAAATGATATACTATATCACGTAATACGTCATAACGTTGTACTATATAACGTAATACGTTATAATCTTCTCTTATATTACGCAATACGTCATAACGTTGTACTATATAACGTAATGCGTCATAACGTTGTACTATATAACGGAATACGTCATAATCATATATTATAAAACGTAATAAGTTATAAAGTCATACAATATAACGTAATACGTCATAACGTTGTACTATATAACGTAATTCGTTATAACGTTAAACTTATAACGTAATAAGTTATAATGTTATGCAATATAACGTAATACGTTATAATCTTATATTTTGTAACGTAATACATCATAACGTTGTACAATATAACGTAATGCGTTATAACGATATACTATGTGACGTAATAAGCTATGACGTTATACAGTATAACGTAATACGTTATATCGTTTTACTATATAACGTAATAAGCTACTACGTCATACCATATACCGTAATATGTTATAATGTTATACAACACAACGTAGTACGTCATGACGTTGTACTATATAACGGAATGCGTTATAACGTTATGCTATATAACGGCATAAGTCATAACGTTATACAATATAACATACTACGTTATAATGATATGCTATATAACGTAATACGTCATAACGTTGTACTATATAAGGTAATGCGTTATAACGTTATGCTATATAACGTAATACGATATAACGTTATACAATATAACGTAATACGTTATAATCTTATATTATATAACGTAATACGTCATAACGTTGCACTATATAACGTAATGCGTTATAACGTTATGCTATATAACGGCATTAGTTATAACGTTATACAAAATAACGTAATGCGTTAGTTATAATCTTATATTTTGTAACGTAATACGTCATAACGTTGTACAATATAACGTAATTCGTTATAAGGATATACTATGTGACGTAATAAGCTATAACGTTATACAATATAACGTAATACGTTATATCATTATACTATATAGCGTAATAAGTTATAACGTTGTACTATATAACGTAATAAGTTATAACGTTGTACTATATAACGCAATAAGTTATATCGGTATGCAACATAACGTAATACGTTATAATCTTATATTATATAGCCTAATACGTCATAACGTTGTACAATATAACGTAATGCGTCATAACGTTGTACTATATAACGGAATACCTCATAATCATATATTATAAAACGTAATAAGTTATAAAGTCATACAATATAACGTAATACGTCATAACGTTGTACTATATAACGTAATACGTTATAACGTTGTACTATATAACGCAATAAGTTATAACGTTATACAATATAACGTAATACATCATAACGTTATACAATATAACGTAATACGTTATAA